>CAUYRH010086815.1:0-64497 GCA_963574655.1 Perodicticus potto | reverse complement strand
ATCATGAATGTTACATTAATCAGGTGGATAAAAATATCTCCGATTGTATGGGAAGCCTGCACACTGTACTCCAAGCCTGAATCATTGTACACAGTTATGACTCAATAAAAAATAATTAAAAATTAAAAAAAAAAAAGAAATTAAGCCCTAAAGAGAAACAGAACGTGGCAGGGGTTTTTATTGTTTGTTTTGGTTCTGTTTATTTCAAAGTATTATGGGGATACAAATGTTTTTGGTTACATGGATCACTTTTGTAATGCTCAAGTCAGGGTTTATAAACATGCCTGTCACCCAGACAGTCTTCACTGTGCCACGAGGTGGCTTTTCACTTCTCCCCGTCCCATCTACTGATTTCCATTGAGTTTTACTTCCCTTTGTGCACAGGTGTGCTCATCACTTAGTTCAAGTTTAATAGTGAGTATGTGTGACGTTCGTTTACTGCAGCACAGTTCATGATTGCAAAGATGTGGAGTCAACCCGAATGCCCATCAATTCATGAGTAGATTAACGAAATGTGGCAATGTATATGTGCACACACACACACACCATGGAATACTGCTCGGCCATGAAGAAAGATGACTTAAAGCCTTTTGCAACAATATGGATGGAGCTGGAGACCATTCTCCGGAGTGAAGTATCAAAAGAATGAAAAGCAAACACCACACATGGCAGTCTTTGCATTTCAACCTTTCCAGCTTACAGCCATCACGGAAAGTATGAATTATAAAACCAACAGAAGATGCAAAGGTCGGAGTATACAGTTCCGTGGTTTGAACTTCCATTTCCTCATCCACAAGATGGGCGTAATGATATAATAAATCCTGTACTAGCCCCCTCCTGGCATCACTGTGAAAGTCACAACAGGCAGCATCAGACAAGTCCAGAAGTGCTAACAAACAACAGCTATGATTATTGTCTTCTCCTTGATGATATAGATCAGTTTTAAGGAATAAATAGTTACTTCTACAACCCAACTTGAAAGAAAGAGCTTTATTTACTGATGTTCCCTAATCAGTTAATAGTAAACAGTGCATTTTTTATTTAGCTGTTTCAACATAACACCCTAAATATTACCTGACTGGCAGGTGGCCAGCAGCCGCTATCTATTAAACACGGAAGAATCAGCAGCCCTATTATGGAACACGTATGTGTGGAAGGCTAGATGTACCCGAGACCACTCAGATAGAACAAGTTCAGGGAGTGGACATCCAACTTTCTCCTGGAAATGCACTTTACTTTTTTTTTATTAAGTCATTTGTACATAGATCATACATACATTTATGCCATTATAGGATTCAATGTGTTGATTATTTGTACAAATTGGAGTGCTTACATGCTGCTAATCAACACGCACTTTAAACTCAAAAGATGGGCTGTGAACTCACCATCCTCCCCTCCGCCCACACCTTCCCCTCACTCCTTTTTGTTCTCATCATTCATTGCATTAGGATCCGCCTAGCTGGCTTTAATAATTTTCAACTCCACCATCACCTTTCCCCAACACCATATTCATCCTCTCCCTTTTCCAGTTCTTTCTTTTTAACCCATTCACAGTTTTGTCTAGTCCATCCTCATCACTTGAGGAAACAGTGGCAGAATCCTCCTAACGTGTATTCTTCATGTTGGCAGCAGACTCTCTATAGGCAAATTAGCTGTGTCGCTCACACAGGCTCTCCAATACAGGCTTACCAACTTTTATTTTGCATCATCTACCAATTATAAACAGAGAAGTACTAAAAGTCTCCCACTATAGCGATGGGTTTGTCCATTTTACCAAATACCTGTAATTATGTCAATTTCAGCAGTTTAAATATTAATTGCATTATTAGACTATGTGGGGACTCTCACCTCTAATCCCAGCACTCTGGGAGGCTGGGGTAGGTGAACTGCCTGAGCTCAGGGATTCAAGACCAGCCTAAGCAAGAGACCCCATCTCTACTAAAAACGAAAGAACTAGCCAAGCGTCGTTTTGGGCACAGGCAAAAAAAGGATTGCTAGAGCCCAAGGGTTTAAGATTGCTGTGAGCTATGATGCCACCTCACTCTACCAGGGGCAATGGAGTAAGACTGTCTCAAAAAAAATTTTTTTTTAAAGTTGCATGATTAGTTGATTAAAAATGTAAGATTATTAATTCTTACATTTTCCTCCTGAATTATTCCTTTTATCAAAATGTAGTAATCCTCTTCAGCTCTAACACTGCTTTTTTACCTTAAGGCCCGTGTAACTATTGATATGATTAGCGGTCTTTTGGTTAGTATGTGGCTCATTACAAAAGATTTGAGATACGCAAAAATCAAGAAACATAAAATCCACATGAACAAAACAAATGAAGCCCTCCTGCAACACTGATGAGCCAAACAAAACTTGCTATATATTTAGAAGGTGCATCTTTTTATTTTCAATATTTTTTTAGATATGCTCACTGCAGATTGCAGACAGCTGACTTGGCGTTTTTATTTTTTGCCTTTTGACTGTAAAGAATTTTTAATTATTCTGATAGTCTCTGGACAATAAGTAGTGTGTGTAATTGTATTTATTTTGCTTATTTCTGCCATTTTATTTTATGCTTTCTTTTTATTCCTTTTCTATGTTTTTTTCCTCCTTTCTGCTTTCTATGGGTTTCATCATGTTTTATTTTATTCTTTTTCTCTCTCTTACTTATTTAGAAGTTTTAATCCTATTCTTATACCATTAGTGCTTAGTGTTTTAGGATTTTGACAAGCTGTCCCCATTTCTACTTGTACAAAAATAGGGTAGTGAAGTTGGGGAGGTTCGAGTCCTACTTAGCAAAGGATGAGGGCACCAGTGATGTTCTCCACTTCTGATCCTGTACGATCCACTCTCTCCCCTACATTAGCAGTGGACACAGGAGCTCTGTATGCGTCAAAGGCATTAATGCAAAAGCGCCAAGATTGCTGAGTCATCACTTCACATCCAGTCACCTTGAAACCTCAGCATAATTGAAAGTATATTTAAAGTCTGACGATTAGCAGTATCTCTAACCTTAGCAGACCTCAGGCCGACTGAAATCTGGACATTCCCTTCCCATATTACATATTACAATTGGGTGGCAGTCTAGTTCCATCTTGATTTTCCTGCCCTTCAAAGTCACTGCCATTACTGCTCTCCTCAGTCCATGCTGATAAACATCGAGCTGCACGCTCACCCTTTGTTCCTTCTCACTCCTTCCAACTTTGACTTCCTTCTTCCAGAAACCACCAATGTTTTTAGTAGAAAGTGTTTCTGGTGGCAGACTACCTCAGTGTTTATCTCTAAATGTCTTTATTTTATCTTGCTTCCTGAACTATAGTCTGAGTATAGATTTTTTTTTTTTTTTTAGTTACATGCTGGAAGAGTATAGAAGTTTCTAACTATGATTTTCCCTCAGCACTTTGAAAATACTATTCTATTATATCCTAGTATCTGTTTTTACTGATGATAAGTTTTCTATCAGTTTAATGGTTATTCTGAGCTATATCTTTTTCTCTGGTTGCTTTAAGATCTCTTTGCCTGTGGTGTTTTGAAGTTTCATCAGGATGTGTTTAGGTGTAGGTTTATTTTATTTATTTAGCTCACAAAGCATTGAATGTTTTAATCTGATTTATAAAATAGACTCAATTTATGGCTTTAATCAATTTTTTGAAAGTTTTAACCATCATTTCTTCAAATATTTCCCTTTCCTTTTTCTTCTTCCACTTACAACTTCTGCTAAAAATGTTGGGCCTTCTAATTCTGTCCTCTATAACTAAATTTTCCGTTAATATATTTCCATCTCCTAGTCTTCCTGTGCTGTTGTATTTTTGATAATTTCTTGAGATCAGTCTTCTAGTTCACTAATTCATATTCTCTCTCTCTCTCTCTCCCCTCCCCACCCTCTCTCTTGATTCTTACTGTGTTGCCCCAAGCTAGAGTCCTGTGGCATCAGCCTAGCTCACAGCAACCTCAAACTCCTGGGCTAAGGCAATCCTTCTGCCTCAGTATCCTGAGTACTAGGACTACAGGCACCTGCTACAACACCTGGCTCTTTTTTTTTTTTTTTCTTTTCTTAGTAGAGATGGGGTCTTGCCCTCTTCAGGCTGGTCTCAAACGCCTGATCTCAAGCAATCCTCCCACCTTGGCCTCCCAGAGTACTCAGATTACCATGCCTGGCCACTAACTTTCTCTTCCACTCTTTACTAACTCTCTTTAGCTGTAGCTAGATTTTATCTTATCTGCTGAGATTTCCTTTCTAGTTCTCTTTGGTTCTATATCAGATACGTCTGAACTATTTTGATAGTCTTGTTCACATTTTGATAACTTATTTTCTGTCTTTAGACATGTTGTACTCCCTGTCTGATTCTTCTATTTCCAAACATTCGGAGTCTCATCCCATTATTTGTCTTCTTTGCTGACTCCTTCGTGATGGACTGTTTCATATAAGGTTGAGTCCCAGTTCCACAATTTAATAGTCATGTTATCTAGGGTAAATTATTTAACTTAACTAAATTTAGTTACCAGCTCAGTAAAACAGAATTCGAGATTAAAGCACTTATTTCAGAATACTGTTGCAAGTACTAAACAAAATAATATGTGTAGGTCCCTTAGTATAGGAATTCAGCTCCCAAAACCTAACTTTTGTTACCAGCATGCAGCTCTGAATTATCTCTAGTACCCAGCCCAGTGCCTGGCACTTAGCTGACTTTCAGTAAATGCTTGGTAAATGGAAAAACTTTGTTATATAATCCATGGTAAACTTTACCATAACAAATTATCTAAACACTCCTGGAATACTCCTGAAATGTATTATACTTGTACCACAAATGCCTGACTTACAAGTATCTCAAACATCCTTCCGCTCGTTCTTTATACAAAAACAGCCATTATCCTGGTGACGAGAAAGATGGCAATGAATGAATGTTTAAAACTTCCTGCTCTCATGGAGTTTGCATTCCAGTGGAGAGGAGCTGACAGGGTATAAATCAGACACACTGGTAGGTAAGTAGATGGGACGCTAAGAAGAAAGGGTGGGATGGAGAAAGAGAAGAAAAGAAAGAGAAGGAATGAAGGGAGGGAAGGAAGAAATTAACGTAATTAATGGGGTTAGCACTTTGGATGAGATGGTCTTTCTCTAAAGATTTGAGCTGAGATATGGAGGATAAGCTCTGAGCCACCTGAGGAGATGAATAAAAGCATCCCAGGCAAGTGAGGCAACCACACTCAGGTGCCAGGAGGCGAGCTTTGCTCCTTGTCAGGCACAGGAGGCCAGTGGGACTGAAGGCAGTTAGGATTGTGGGAGCCTGGTCTGCACTAGGGTCAGAGAAGGAACTATGTGCTGCCAGAACACAGGCTGGGAGCTTTGTAAACCAGACTAAGGAGTCTGGAGCTTGTTCTACACATGCTGGAAAACCACTGGACAGTTTTGAGCAGGAAAATGTCATCATGCAAGTCTTATTTTTAAAAATATATCACACTGGCTGATGAATGTTTGAGATCCAGAACTGTGTGAGGAGATGCCGCAAAAAAATGAGAGCTGAGCAGTGGCATTCTTCCTGCCTGGTTCTCAATCCATGCTGAAACTGCTGTTGCTGCCTCCATGACTACCGCCAGCACCACCACCACCACCGCCACCACCACCACCAGCGTCGACGCCTGAAGGTCTAGTCTCATGGTGCCATCTAGTGGTCAGAGTGAGAACTGTTTGATCCTATAACCAGAAAACACCCACATCTTTTCAGAGTATCCCCCACAATCTCTGCCTCTAATCAAATTCTTTGAAGGTATCTATTATTCAATTCATTTATTTATTTTCTCTTTGTTTTTATAAATATGAGAACAATAGGACAGTTTATTATTTTTCATTTTAAGTAAAACAAAGTCTGGCCTAGGCTCTAATGGATTTCTTTAAATTTACAGTTGCTGGTAATAAGTCTTACAGAAAAATAAACATCAATGTACCCCTCTCCTTGAAAACCACTTACCAACACTTCTAGAACACAACTAAGGAAGAAATAAGATAATTCATAATGTTACTTTATTAAAGAGGTCAAGTTCCTATATATATTTTTAGTTCAAAATGTGATCCTAGATATATAATCATAACATCTGGAACAGCTGGTGAGCACTGAAAGACGTCCTGAATTTTTTTTTCCTTAAGAAAGCAGCAATTTGAAAGATGAGGCTTTGTTTCGAATGGGAAAGCTATTTATAACCTATAACCAGCAGTTGGCAACTGTGGAAACTAGTTCTGGCTACTTTGAGCTGCCTTTTTCAAAAGTATAATGGTCGAATCAGAAAACTTCCAACTTTTTCTTGGCTAATACAAAGCAGCTTTTTTAATATTAATTTTAAAATATGACACCAGGGTTACCAATCCCCTTACAGAGAATTTTCCACTGGCAACAATGGGACTAATTGCAATAAGGAGTTCTACTTCTCTGCAGTGATATTTTCATGTCCATCAAATTGAAAGATCTTAAAAGCAGTGCTCACTCACTCAACTCTATGCAGTAAACTTTGACACATTATAGCAAGTCTGTTAAAAATTTATTTCACTGGGCATAGAGATCTCTAGCTGCCTTGCTGGGCAGAATTGAAGCAGTGAATTTTTACTCCAGATATAATTGGATTGACTCTTACTTTAAGAATACTTTTGGGTCGTTCCACATCAAAGTAAGATCTGGAGAAGAAATAGCAAAATTCTTCTTTCTGGAAAAATTAATTGTGATGTTTCTTTTCAGTAGCTGTTAGTGGATGGTGATGAGACAGGCCTGTGCTCTTGGTAATGATCTTGTATTTCTTCTGGCCCATCCATACTGTCGTGTTATCCCAAAGGCCACGTCTCATGGGCCTACACTACATGAAATGAGTTAGGGGTCTCCGCCCTTTCCTTAGCAGAGACGTGTCACAGAATCTTTCATCACCAACAGCAGCAATTAGCACTAATTAGTACCCTGAGCACCTGTTGAAAGGCAAGGTCAGTTATGGAGTGAACAGGCAGAAGGAATGACTCCTTTGCCTCTGGGAAGTGAACTTACTGGTTCTGTATGGAGCTGCTCTGTTCCTGCTACCTCGGAGAAGCCTAGGAGGTGGATTAGGGAGGAATTTAGTCTCTGAGGCTGTCAAACAGGAAATTGAGGGAGGTCAGTTCACTGAGTGGGCAAAACAAAGCAGCTGAGTTATGACCATGGAACAGCCATAAATAGGTCTCCCCATCTTCACCCCACATTACCTCACCCCTTTCCTATCTCTCCCTCTCACTTCCAGTTTCTCCCTATAATATTATAAATCCAATCAAAGCAAGTGCCCTGTCAGCATTTTCTCTTCTTTCCTTCAGAATGCACACTGTTTATACTCATTATTGTGCAACCCAGGTCACCCAGTGGCTGCAAAGAGAGGCTGTCATTTGTCTTTGCTTTACTTCTCTATAAATTCATCCTACCTACTTTATAAGAGATGAAAGACAAGCATGAAAATAAGTAGACAAGACCTGGGCAATACTTCTGATCTTCGCAGAATATTAATTCTACTAAGTGCCCTTGTGTTTGTAATTCTAAAACCTTTGCCATAACTACTTTAAGTTAAGGGGTTGCAAACTCCTTGAGAGAATTATCAGGAACGATTAATAATCCTTTCCTCTGCTACAAGTCACCACCAGATGACTTGGCATCACTCACAAGACAGCAGAAGGCAAAGGAATGTTGGCATTCTGCCACCTCACACAACTCACTCCTCCCTTTCACTTAACCCAGATGCCAGCACTTTCTGATGGCTGAGCAGAGAGGAATAGAAAGGAGAGTGGGCATTTATTTCATTAACAAAATCACAGCAAATAAATGATCATATCTGGATATCAGTCAGTGCCCTTCTGTCTTCCTAAGAAGAGCAATAGGTTTGAAATGACACACACAAAAAAAAACATTTGCTTTACATCTTTGCATTACTTAGAAAATAGTTCTTCCTTGAGTTTTTAAGCATTCATTTGGGAGAAAAGAACCTAGAAATGGTTGACCTAGAAATAATTCATCCTTGCAGAGATGCCTGAGCCCAGACATTAGCCAAAGCCAAGAGGGACCTTTTAGAACCATTTATAACTAGATCGATATGTCAACTGGTCCTGCCCTCAGCTCACTCAAGTTTTTGTTGGAACTGAAAGATTAGCCTAGAAACAAAACTGCCAGGAGGTGTAGGGTTGCCATAGATAGAGTAAAGAGACCAATCTGTTTTCTCTAGTCTTCCCTTCCCTTCCTAGGAGGGCTGCAAGATGAGTTGACGAGATATCTGACCTAGGCATCTTTTTATTCTCAATGACTAGTATAACACTTAACAATAGGGATTGCTAAACTGTGCCTTATGTGAAAGAATGAATAAATGGCTGAGTGGTCACCTAAAGGCTAGAAAAGGAATGGGCTTTATAGCAACTGAGTTCATTCCATTCAGCCAAATGTATACTCTTTGCTGAAATCCTAGAGCAAAATGAAAAATGTATAACATTAACCAGAGAAGTAGCACAACTTTCATTCATTCAATCAACAAACATTTATTGACACCTGTGATACACCGGGTCCTGTGCTACACACTTGGATGCAAAATTCAAAAACATTGGCTCTCATGAAAGCTATGTCAACCAGTTCAATGAAAATATTTCAAATTGTATATAAAACCAGCACATTGTACCCCATGATTGCATTTCTGCACACAACCATGATTTAATAAAAAAAAAAAAAATTGGCTCTGCCTCCATAAGAGTTAGTTCAGTTTAAAAGGCAGAAATCAGAACAATTAAAGACAAACAGGGTCAAACAGCCATCTTAGATTATATCATGAGAGTATGGGGTGGGACAAGGGGCTGTCAGCTCTGGGAGTTTATAGGAGGAACATTTGAGCTGGGTCTTTGTGGAGGGGACAGGGAACTGAGATGGGAAAGAGAAGGCCAGGCCAGGCCCAGGGAGCAGACAGCACAACAGTGCTGGGCTGTGAGAGAGCCAGGCCGGTGTGAGGGAGGAGACAGCTGAGCATCAGGCTCAAAAAGAAGATGAAACAAGGTAGAGAAGAAAGGAGGCAAGAGAGGGTCGTAGGGGGAGGGAAGAGAAGTTACGGGGTCTAGGAAAACTTGGCCATGACAGTTTGGCCAGGCCTGTGTTCTACCAAGAATCCAGCTTGGCACTGTGGCTTCCAAGCAGCAAGGTGCCAGGCAAGGGCTTCAAGTAGGACAGCAACTTGCTCAGATCGTCCGGGAGAATGATTTAACTAATTTGGTCAGCAAAGCAGTGTCCTT
The DNA here is from genome assembly GCA_963574655.1 of Perodicticus potto. Lineage (NCBI taxonomy): Eukaryota > Metazoa > Chordata > Mammalia > Primates > Lorisidae > Perodicticus > Perodicticus potto. The sequence continues at coordinate 55,244 of CAUYRH010086815.1, read as the reverse complement.
TTGTTCCCCATTCACTCCCTGAGTGTCTTTTGGAAGTCTTGAATGAATGAATGTTTCCAGATAGATACGATAAGATTTTATTTTTGCCTATTTTAAAATTTTTTATTTTAATTATTATGGATGCATAGTAGTTGTATATATTTATGGGCACACATGATGTTTTGACGTAGGCATACAATATGTAATAATCAAATTAGGGTAATTCAAAAATCCATCCCCTCAAGAACTCATCACTTCTTTGCATTAGGAACATTCCAGTTGCACTCTTTAGTTATCTTAAAGTGTACAATAACTGATTACTGACTGTAGTCACTCTGTTCAACTACGAAATACTAAATCCTATTCATTCTATCCACTTATAATTTTGCCCCTATGAACCATCCCTACTTTACGCCCCTCTCCACCACTCTTGCAGCCTTTGGTAATCATAACTCTACTCTCTATTTTTGTGAGATTCTTTTAATTTTTAGCTCCCATATATGAGCTAAACATGCAAAATTTGTCTTTCTGTACGTGGCTTATTTCACTTAACGTAATGTTCTCCAGTTCTACCCCTGTTGTTGCGAATGACAGGATTTCATTTCTTTTTTATGGCTAAATGATATTTCCTTGTGTAGAGGTTCCACATACCATAGCAAATGGGAAGATGTTAGTCAAAAAATACAAATTTTCAATCAGATGGGGGAATAAGTTCAAAAGATCTGCTATACAACATGGTGACGACAGTTAATATCAATGTACTGTACCCTTGAAAATTGCTGAGAGAGTAGATTTTTAAGTGTTCTCACCACAAAACAATTGATAAGAAGTTGAGGTAATGTGGATGTTAATTATCTCAATTTAGCCGTTCCACAAAATATACATATTTCAAAACAACATGTTGTGTTCAATACTATATACAATGTTATTTGGCAATTAAAAATTTTTTTGAATAGTACAGTACGAAAAATATGGTGGCGTAGGAGAAAAACAAAATCAGAAAGACTCTTTGATGGCCATTTTAAGGGCAGTATTTAAGAAGTAGAAATGATTAGCCTTGAGGAGTATATAATCCAAAGATTAAGAGGGAAAGTGGACTTGAAGGTAATTGTAAGGTTTCTAGCCAATGGTTGATAAAATGTGTCTTGAAAGAAGACTGAAACCTCTATTTTTAACTCCAGAAAAGAAACACTTGTTCCTCAAAATACTCCTGAAAATTTCATCAGTATGTTGAACTATTACATGCTTAAAGGCGAGAAGCAAATGGCATGTTTCCTATCTGTGTCAAAAAATAGCTAGAAATACTTTAATCCAAAGGAGACTCACAGAGATCCAGGAACACATTCTCTTAAGATATAATTTCTCAAAGGTCCAGTGTGTGTCTTCTGTGTCTTTGGAGGATGAGAAGCAAATGCCACGATGGAATTAAGGATCAGAAAGCATTTCAATGAGAAAACCCCTGTTCATTCACTCCTGACCCCCAGATTTTAAATCCAGCCTTGACTCGATCTAACCTAAGAAGAAGAGTGTGCGTTTGGTTTTCTTACTAGTGCGTGAGCTCAGAAACCTGTGCAGTTACTCAAGGTCCAGAAACAATTCACTAGGATAGAAAGGTGAGCCCATATTTCATGTGAGTGTGAGAGCAAGTCTGGGCCGGCGCCGGCCCCTCCCTCCACCTTGGCCTTGCAGACTTCCGCCTCCTCTGCCTTGGGCCTCAGGGATCCAGACCTTACATTATTCATTTTGCTTTTGGCACCCAAAGCACACCTTTCAAATATGGGGACGGATGCATGGACACAGCTATGCTAATAGCCACTTCCCGGTTGCAAAAGATACCTGAAAATCACATTTTCCCAAGCTTCCCCTCAGGCATTTTAAATACTCAAAACCAGGTAAATTTTTCAATTTTACACTGAAGTTAACAAGTACTCTACTGTGCAAGAGTTTTACTCAATTCCAAAAGGAAAAAGTATTTTTAAAATGTTATAAGCAGCTTAAATATGGTTTTGCACAATAAGCCATTTCATTTGGGTTTTAATCTGTATCAAAACTGGACAGTAAAAGTTTTACTACTTCCTAACTGGTCTGGCAAAGGTTTTATTCTGTGTCCTTACTCTCTTTGCTTTCACAAATCTCAGGAAATTAAGGATAAAGTGCGTGTTAACAGTGTTTATGTTACAAACGCAAACACGGGGAAGTCAGGAAGCATTTTAACAAGGAAATGTTTAATAGTCATTTCAATTCATCCCTGCTGTTCTCATCTAAAAACCATACCTCCCTGTCCTGTCTTCTAACTACAGAGTTTACTGAGGCATCGATTTGTCTGTGTACATCCTTGTTTACGGGAGAATCTTTATTTTTGCTTTTGTGGACTCGAATTTGCAACCCAAATAAACTGAATTATTCACATTTTTTTCACATGTAACAGGGAAGAGCTTAGTTTTTCTTAAGGATTTCTTAGGAACACCTGCTGGGACAGCTAGTCATATAGACTTCATAATCCACTCTGCCTCCCCTACCAAAGAGGATGGGGAGCGTGAGCAAATTTAAATTCTATATGAATTATCTTTGGCATTTGTTTTTTGCTTTTACGTTCAAGAAGGGCTTTTTCCATCGAACTCTTTTTATAAACAGAGACTTAGAAGAAAACAGAAAAAAGAAGCACAAAACAGCAGCCTGCTGAGCACCTTTCTAAAAAGAGGCGACAGCGTCGCCAACTCAGTTCTGCCTGGACAACATTTGTGAGGGGCAAACGATTTCCTCTTTCTGAGCCCTGAACCAAACATTTTAAGGATCTAACTCTCAATGCAACTGATTTGTTGACATCTAATCCCAGCTGCCTGGTTCTCTTGCTAATGGTCTATTAAAATTCCAAATCAGCTCATTAGTACCTTTCTCTATTTTTTCAGTGAACAAAACAAGAATTCCAACAGAACTCTCTTTTTGAGGCAGTGACAAAGCTGGAAATGATCAAAATGATAAGGCCAAAAACCTAGAGAATTCATCTTTCAACTGGTCTCAAAAGAAAGGAAAACAAAAATATGCGAACGTCATTCAACATAGCAGCAACCTCTCTCCTATAAAAATAAAATGCCACGCATGCAGTATTGACCAAACAGAGAAGTCGTGTCTCTTCGAAATTCTTCTCATTAAGTGGCGATTTTCATTTGATGATCTTTTGCACAGTAAGAAAATCAAGTAAATTTAAGATTCAACATCTGTGTGTGCCATTTCAAACAAGATAGTATGGTAAGATGATTTATAAAGAGAAATAATTTGTCTAAAAGGAAATGAAGTCAAAAAATAAAAATCTTTTTAAAAATTGAAAAAATACAAGGGAAGGGAGGGGAGGGGGGAGGATGGGTGGAGGGAGGGTGATTGGTGGGATCACACTTACGGTGCATCTTACAAGGGTACAAGTGAAAATTACTAAAAGTAGAATATGAATGTCTTCATATAGTGATTAAAAGGCCATGAAGGCTATGTTAAGTAATTCAATGAAAATATTTTAGATTGTATATAAAGTCAGCACATTGTGCCCCATGATTGCACCAATGTACACAATTATGATTTAATAAAGATTAAAAAAAATAAATAAATAAAAATTGAAAAAATATAAACCTTTCCCCAGGGATGGGGTGGGGGTCTATGCTCTGCTTGAAAGCTACCCTGTCAATAGAAATGTAGCTATAATGGGTATCTGCGAAGAGCTAGACTCAGAGCACAGACCCTGAGGACATTGGGGAGGGTTCCTGAGCTCCCAGTGACTCTACTATCTCTGCTGTCAGGGCTACACACACAGTACTCAGGCACCACCTGACCGTGGCAGAATCAACTGCCCTGGATGCTGAATTCTCTGCCATTTTTAAGACCAAGCTACCCTCTAGAGTTCTCGAATAATACCAAGAGTAGAGCTCTCCTAAACTAATGTAATATTCATCTGCTAACCAGGAAGACTGGAATATACCAATTTGTTCTTAATATTTTTTTTAAATGAGAAGGGGAATATTTTTACACCAGTGTTGTAGTTCAATATACGTTTCAACAGTGAAATAGAAACAGATCTAGGAAATCCAACTCAAATAAAAAGTGGACATAAATGTGCCAGCTCTAAAGGTCAATGTGGCTGTCTTTGGCTCTGTGCTATTCTGAAATGATCACCCTGTGTTGAATAAGGAAGTTTTTTGGGTTTGGGGCTTTTTTTTTACAAAACAAAAAAAAGGAAAGTTCCAAAGCAAGTTTATTACTATGATTTAACTTGAGGTTTCTGGAGGGAAAAAACTAAATGTTTTAAGAAAATATTGAATGTGCCTTTCAAATTCCCTAAATGAATTTACACATACGGAAAAATAATGCCTAGTGCCAAATATAAAGGTCATATACCTTCTTGACCTTTCATGTGGGAGCCAAGTTCAGGTAGGCCCCTCTGATTTCTCAGCTGCTGGTGACCACACCGTCTTACCTATAAATCAGCCCTGGCATAGGGTTAAGTAATTTCGTTGTTTACCAAAAAGGAAACATTGGACTCTGATCTTGCAAAACAAATAACTCTGAGTTTACAGGAGACAGGAATTTCCACTGGAAATCCTACATATAATACTCTCTCAGGACAGTGCAACGGTGCTTCCAAAACTGCACGTTCTATGGACAAATGAGTCAGACTCCTAGAACGCACACTCCTTACTCCTACCATGTTTCTGAAACACCTGTATTCTGTTACTAGGGAATTAAGCGTGTTCAGAAAGAATGTTGCTTGTCTTGTCAGACCCACTTCTGCAGCATTGCGTCAAGTTTCAGGGACCACAATTTATGATGCAATTTTCAAAAACTAAAACATGTCCAAGGAGTGTAAGCACAATTCTGAAAGGAATGCCAAATGACATATGATTTTTAAAAGAACTGGAGTTATTTAGCATGCGTAAACAAGGCAGACGATCTTATATCCCTCTCATTGCAATTTTACAGAAAATGTTTGCTTTTTATAGGAAAAGTAAGCAGATATTAGCTCCATATAAGGAAATACTTTCTCATAAACAGAATGTACTATTTTGTCAAAGATAGGATCCCTTTCCTAAAATAATTCACAGTCACCATCTGTTAGCAATACTTTTGTACAAAATAAGAGGTCACACTCCTAACCTCTAAGGTAGCTTTAAATTCCAGGTTCCTATCAGTCTATATATTTGGTTAACTCATAACATAACACTTAGATTCTTTGCATGAGAATTCTGAATCATTTCTGAGACAAGGATTCCTTCTAAAGCATCACATTAAGTCAGAAACACCTGATTTGGGACCAGTAGATATGATTCCCATTACCGTACAGATTGAGATGTAGATAAAATTGTGCAAATGAAAACTTCAATGTTAGACGTAGGTTCAAATCCCTCTTCCACTATTTATAACTTGTGAATTAGACAGGTGTCTTAGCCTCACTAAGCTTTAATTTCCTCATCTTTAAAATGGGATAATAGTATTTAGCACACAGGATTGTTATAAGGATTAAATGGGGCAAAGAACATAAAGTCCTCAGCTCCAAGAAACCCCTCTGTGCAGAACATCTGTTATTAGGCAGCCCGTCTTGCCCTACCTCACCCCTACAACCTAAGCTAGGAATGTTCCTTCCCCCTGCACTGTCTGAATAATGAATAACACTTTCTCCACACACCCTAGACACACTCGTAGAGGAAGGGAGGGGCCGAGGGGGGTAGGGACAAGGATTTGTGTGTGTATAATCCATAAGCAAATACGTCTAACCATACACACACACACACACAACTCTTTTCTTTAGCTTGTTATTTTGAGATCACTGCACATTCACGTGCAGTGCACACTGTACCCCATGATTGCACTAATGTACATAGCTATGATTTAATAAAAAATTAAAATTAAAAAGAAAAAAAAGAACACAGGCAGATCTCCTGTACTCTCCGCACACACCTTCTTGCGTAAGGCTTTCTTTTGATATTGGGAGGCTTTATTGCTCTTGTTTTGTCCTCCATCCAGTTTACTGATGCAGACAGAGTGGAAACACTAGACACTGCCGCGTTGGCCCGGCCACACGGACACTGAGAATCTGGGGTGGTGCCCCCGAGATTGGAGCGGTAGCTCCAGCTTTGCACCTTAGCCAGGCACAATCTCACTCCCTGCTGATTTCCCCTTCCACGTAACATCTCGCCGCCCCTGTTCTGTGGGGCTGAACTTCCTGGGTTCTTGGGAAATGGTGTTGTGGCTCATCAGACAAAGGATGTAGTTTGTATTAAACATGGGAGTATTCCAATTTCTGTTGATTAGATCAATTAATATTCTAGTGCTGGAGTGAGGGGATATGGTTTCTTTCCTCCAAAAACAACTGCTCCGAATTGACTGAGCTCTAGGGAAATGGATCGTAGAATATGGCTGAGGTTGGTTTCAATACAGTTGGAGTCTTTCATGTGGAAAATTCTCCATTTAGCAATTACATGCAATGAGAATACTTGAAATCCACAAGTGGTTCAGTAAATCGGCAGCCACAAAGGGTGCGGTAAGAGCCCCAGACAGACAATCTGGGCATTTTGATCAGTACACCAAACCCTCCAAATGACCAATCAACAAAATCTTGTGAGGAATATTTAAAAACACAGATTTCTACACCAAAATGCACCCATCCCAGCACATGATGGTTCTACAGTCAATGGGAGGAGGCAGGGTCAGAGAAACACGTTTCTAGAAAGCATCACAAGACCTTCTACTTAGGAGTTAGTCCTCAACCTACCACGTGGGCCTGGCATATTCCAATATGATGACTGTGTGCTCACGTCGGGAAACGAGAATGAACAACTCCCTTCACCTCCACTTCCAAATCTTAAAATTTCTTTTACATTAAAATTATTTTTTACAATGATGGTGATGAATTCCAGTTTTTCAAATTACTTCATGGACATTATTTCATTGGAAGTAGTAGTGTGATGATGGCAATTTCCTGGAAGAATATGACCCCAATTCATTACAAATTTGAAGAGAAAAAATACTATACTGTATGCAGAATATTTCACTTCACACACACACACACACACATCACCAATGCCAGCCATCTTATAGCCTATCAGTTGGTGGTAAAGATGGGTGACAGCAGGATTCTTGGCCAGGGACACATCCATAATAATGAAAACAGAGCTGCCCTGTGCCTGCCCAGCCCTGACAAACCCCTGAGTACCATGTACCACCACAGATACCACCCTCCACGCTGTCTGTGACCGTCAGAATCAAACCTCCAAATACAACATAAAGGTTGGGAGTCAAATCTCTGGTGCTAGGAACATGAACACATTTTTAATTAAGAGCCTGTCTGAATATGGAACCATTACACACTGTAGCAATAAAATTAAACATTGTCACTGTCTGCTCTTTAATAGCTTATAAGCATCTCATATTTAGAGTCCCCAAGCTAGAATTTCAAGAAATATCCCCTTAGTCTTTGGCTGTCATATAATCTCTGCATGGTTTTTCTCACTTTCTCTTCACTTCATAGGCTATTTATAACTGTGCTTAAAGCATTGGACTCACATGGGCATAGATAGCTCATAAACATAAAAGAATATTAAGTGCACACAAAAAGGTTAGCCTGTATCATACAATGTCAAATAAAGCTATCTTCCCCCACTACTCGGGAAGGATGGAGCAAGCAGGAATTAACCTCAGTGGTTCATGGGAGGGCTCGTGAGGAAGGATGGGCACTCCAGGGAAAGGATATGTTTCACAGATGTATATTGTCAGATATAGCAGACTAAAGAGGGCAGAGAATAGAGCTGAACAGGTTATGTGGAGGCATCTCCCTTATCTGACAAAATGCCACAGTTTCAGATGCTCAGCGCGGAGGATGCAGCTGCAGGATCTGGTCCTCAGGCCAGAAGCCTCAGCATCACCGGGAACTTGTAAGAAAAGCGAATCTGAAGGCCCCATTTCAGAGTCACTGAATCAGAAACTCTGGGTTTAAGACCCAGCAACCCCAGTTTTAACATAAACTCCAGGCGATTGTGATGCACACTCAAGTTTGAAAGGCAGGACAAAGAAATGTGACAAGTCTGATCAGATATTTTCTCTCCGGCTGCAAGAATCAAACCTCCCTTCCCACCCGAATGTAGTCTCTGCTTGCCACCTGCCTTCACCTCCCCACACACCTGTCCTCTTCCCACCCTCCCCTCTTCTCCCTGCATGCCCACACACGTGCCCACACACATGCACATAGGCAGCCACATGAACACCTGTACAGGATTCAAAGAACTGCAAACCAGCATTTATTTTTGTCCTTTTCTTGGAGAATATATCTCATAATGTGTGCATAGTGCTGGGGCAGGCGGTGGAATTTAAACAATCCCTAATTAAGGAAGGCAGCACCACATATTTATCACATTATACTGTTGTGTATTTACCCCTTACCGCTTCTGATGCATTTGCATATAATCTTTCATAATTCAATTCACTTGTTTAAATCATTTCTTTTGTTTTTACTTATTTATTCAAAAGGAAATGTTCCTTTTGCAGCTCACTGGGGCCTCCCAGTGGCAATCACAGGTCATTTCAGGCTCAGCTTTTATTCTGGCAGCTTTGAGGGAACTGTCTCCAAACCCTCAGTACCTTCCTTGAAATAGAAGCAAAGCAAGTATTTTCTCTGTGATCGGTTCCATCAGCATCCCGGCTGAAGTCTCCTCACGTGTGGGCTTTGACGTCTTACATTTATCAAGCTCTGCCTCCGGTCGCTTGCTGAATGGCGATGTCCACCAGGAGGCCACTGGTGCGCTGAGAAATCAACCACGACCGTACAGGACAGCGAGACCATCAGAGAGAAACGTGTCCTCTGGTTCCCGTCCTCAGCAACCTCAAGGTTTTCCTCCTAGCACTGGTTACCATTTCCACTATCCTGCCTTGGAAGTTGGGCCTACGCCGGAGGTTCATTAATTGGTTGATTTTGCAATTCAACAAAAAGCGTAATTTTTAAGTAGATAGGACACATTTAAGTTTGTAAGTAGAAAGACTGTACTTAAGTTTATAAGCAGATAGAACACACCTGACAGGATGATCTGGGCCGGGGAACAGGGGATGAAGGAAAGGAGAAGCGGACAATGGCTGAGAAGGAGCAAACCGAGCTCTTCCGTGTAGACACAAGCTGGGGAAGGAAGAGAGACTATCCTGGGCTACTACAAAAGCAGAACTAGCTGAGGTGGTGGTTAGAAAGTCTTCAAATTCAGGCACTGCTCCACTCCAACCAGAGTTTGAAATACAACGCTGTCCCTCCTCTCCACTCCGGAACATTCGCTGGCTCCCACTGTCTCCCGTAGCAGTTGGCAGCTGCTCTGCCCTCCCAAGACAGGCTCCTCTAACACCGTGGCAGCACGCCCAGCTGCCCAGGCCCACATTAGCTTGCATCTTGTCACCTGTCCAGGGCTTCAGCCAGGGCTTGGGGCTTGTTCAGCAATATCACCTTCCCAGAAGTCAGGAGCCTGTCACCAAATCAATCTCAGGTTAACGGGTGCCAAAGGCCATTTCCACTTAGACAAGCACTTTGCTGCCTATGACGCTGGTGTCTCTCCACTCTCTCACTCAGAGTCCCTTTGCCCTCGTCCTTGGATTTAGAAGGCTGTGCTGCCTGGGCCAAACATGCCCTCCCCTTGAAAGGATGATGAAAGGTGGTTTCCATGAACTGGTGTTCACACATCCCTCAAGGTCTTAACTCTGCTGATGCAGCCTCCACCTAGCAACCGCCTGTAAACATCAGCATCGTCCACAGAACCTGACCACAAACATATCGGGTGATGTCTTAAAGTTCAGCCCCACCCCCTTGGCATCCTCTGCTGAAAAGTCGCCTGAGGGCAGCCTACACTTCATTCAGTTCATTCCTTCTGTACCACCTTTCAAGAAAAAAAAGAAATAGCTTCCACCCAGGTACCTCCTTTATACAGAAGGGTCTGTTTTGCTTCCCACATTGGCTGTTTTAATATCCATATATATATACCTTTAAATTAATTAATCTGCACTCAATATTCTTTGCAAAAAAAATTTTACTTAAGACTTTGCTGGGCATACATACATTTATATAATTACACTCTTGTAGATATATTTTAAAAGACACATTTCCAGATACATCTCAAGAGTATTCCACTTATGCTCACTTGTGCTCAGAGGTGAACAAAGACAATATTCATTAAATCGGAGATCTCCAAATTATCTAGGATAAAATTCAAATTCAGCATTTTCTTGCAGGGCTCAGAGTGGGAAATGCACACAAGCCAATACCCCGAAAGGGCAGGAGCTTTGGTGCCCTGGGGATTGAGGTTCCCACCCCCCACCCCCAACCCCCACTCAGGTGTAACCTGGGGAGGCTGCTACTTCGGAGGCACTCCAGTAGTGATGTGTATATTGGGCTAATACTTCTCCCACTGCCAGGAAGATTCAGTGAGATGCTATTTGGAAATTTCTAAAACAGTCCCAAAAGCAGTGGAGTATTCTATTTATGGTACTTATTTCAGCAAGGGTTAGTAAAAACTGCGATTTTTCCAGCACTGTTCAAACAGGCCACTCTAACACTTGGGACACCCCGTTCCTCTGCTTTCTCTCCCCCATGCCCTCTTCCTACACCTCTCCTGTCCAGCACAGGTCACTTGTCCAACACCCTCAGGACACCCTGATCATGGAGTAGGTACCCTCCAATCAGGACACCCATCGCTGTTCTGTTTGCACGTATTTTTCCTACTATGCCATCAATGTCTCTGCCTCCACCTGTTTTCTCTTCAAGTCCCCGTGAGGACTGGCCCCATCTACCCAGCTCACTGTTGTGTCTGCAGCCCCTACTTGGCACATTGTGGGTTTGCAATCAACATTGAATGAATGACAACTATTAAATGGCTTCCTAAAGAAGAAAAACTAAAATTCAAAGAAAGTCAAAGGTAGTTACATTAACTAATTTGCATTCTTAAAATTGCCTTTCAGCCTCCTTGAATTATTACTTTAAAAAATATGAAATCTGTTCACAAGAGCTCACACACATGGTTCCCCTCACTCTGAAAATGTTACACAAACTTATTCCTCAGTTTCTCTTTCTAAAGAATGATTATAAAATGCATTTATCACATTTTACATCTTTCTAATTCTTAATTGACTACCTGTTAATCACAGAGATAGTAAGGAAGAAGGAAATCCTCGGTAGAAAAGTGTTAATGATTTACTAGTTGTCAGTTGTACTTTCACCTCTGAACACCAGGTGGGTAGACACATTACTCATGGTTTTTAATCTAAAAATTTCTTACATTTTTATGGCCTGTTCTTTGGGCTTATTTATGATGGTTTGTAACAAAGAGACAACCTTTGACATTATGATTTACATCTGTCAACAAAAGAAACACAGAAGGAGATAAGAAACTCAAATTAAATCATGGAACTAGATAATTAAATCACAACATTGAAAAAAAAAAGAAAGGTAAGGGGCTGACTCGTAATTTAAAATTAATGCAAAGAAGAATGCAGACCATGGACAACGGTATACAGAAATTTTCAAACCATAAAAAGATTTGCCAAATAAGTGATTTTCAAAAGTGATTATCGAAAGTCTGTATCTTGTATTTGTGGCATCATAAAAAGAATGCCTAGCTATTAAATTATTTTAATGGCACACTGTAATCTTTTTTTACTTGTCATTTTCTTTGAAAAACCAAGCAGTATGTTTTGGTCTGGTTAAAATATAAGTGGTCAACAGCAGATAGCCAATATTCCTGTTAATGCCATTTGTCATAAAATCGGCCTAGACATCTATTATCATTTTTAGTGGTCTCTCAAAATTCCTTGATGGTGAGTGCCAATTCTAAAACTTGATTGGATTTCAGAGAAAGGAAATTACCTTAGACACAAAGGAATTGAGAGAACCAAGAGGAAAATGTGCTGCCTTAGGGTTTGTCCAATAAAAGTACTGCCCAGGATAGAGACCAAAGGTTAGCTCAATAGAATAAGCAGTCAGTCGTGTCTCCCCAGTAATGCAAACACTGCAGAGCTGCATATAATCTGGGTAAACGTGAACGTAGAGCTCAGGGATCCTTAACAAAAGGAGTTAATGTGACCTCAGAAAAAACCAGTGCTAACTAAGGGCACCTAAGAAAAACTATCCCACTAATACTATCACGTAATCATACAGAACACTGTCTTTGATTTTGTGAAGAGCCCGAAAGCAGAGCAAACATTGACATTGGCCTTGCAGGTAATATGCTAGCTAGACTTAATTTCACATCACAAACTCAAACATGGAAAACCTGGCTGTGTAACTCATTTGTGAACCACTTCCTATATTCATTAATAGGATACAAGAACCGGGTCTGCACACATACACACTAACAAAAATGTCTATTTTTTTAAAGTTTGCTTTGCCTGTCACCTATACTTTTGCAAATGTATTTACCTGGTCCATTCCTAGTTTTGTTTTTGATTATTACCTTCTAAACATTAAATGCATATACAGGTATTTCACAATTTTTATTTCTTCCACCTATAGATTTTCATGAAAACTAAATTAAAATGAATTAGGAAGAAACGCAATAAGCTAATTTTCTTTTTAGTTTTATGGATAAGCTTTGTTTGACTTACTTACAGTCGACTTTAATTCTTTTTTAGCTAGAATCCAAGGTGCCAGTCTGCATTCAAAGTTAGTACACCCAAGTCTCTTCTGCACCAGAATCTCACCCAGGGAGTATGTTTTACTTCCATAGGATATTTGTAAATCATTTATGCACTTACATGCAAATGGCATTACCTGAAAAAAAGTAAGACAGGGCCTCTGTCTGTAAAGAACAGGCCTTCGCAGACAACACCACGCTCCTGGATCCTGAGGCCTTAACGAAAGAAGGATCATTCCACTCTGTTACGTTTCCTCATCTTTTTTCTTCCACAATAATGAGTTTACAGTATTGGCTGCAAATACATTAGGAAGTTAACCAATGCCAATAATTCTTTTTTTTTTTTTTTTTGAGACAGAGTCTCACTTTGTCACCCTCGGTAGAGTGCCATGGCATCACAGCTCACAGCAACTTCCAGCTCTTGGGCTTAGGTGATTCTCTTGCCTCAGCCTCCTGATTAGCTGGGACGTCAGGAGCCCACCACAATGCCCAGCTATATTTTGTTGCAATTTGGCCAGGGCCAAGTTTGAACCCACCACCCTCGGTCTATGGGGCCAGCACCCTACCCACTGAGCCAGAGGCGCTGCCCAATGCCACTAATTCTTTATCGAAAGAAAAAGAGAACAAAGTGTGAATACAGAATGAAAAAACATTTTTCAAAATTCTGGTAGTTAAAAATTGGTACAAATAAAAGAAGGTATATCACTAAATTCTGAGATAAGATTCTGGTGCAGTAGCAAGTTTCCTAGTTGGCTGAGACAGCCTGAGGCATGCAGATCATCACTGGCAGGTGGGTATGTCCTCTCTGGAGCACCAGCTATTCTCTGATAACTTCGATTAAAACCTTGACAATCAGTAGTTTCCATCTATTGGAAATCCAGGAAGTTACTGCAAGAATTGAACTAGATTTTTAATAACATAGTCAGACTTGTCAAAAAGCCATATTTTTGTACTTTTTAAAAAAGGTACAAAAATTCACAATATAACTTCCTTGGATGGGTGTTAACAAATAAATTCCCAGTCATAAAAACATTTGTTTTCAAAAAAGTCTATTCAAATTATGTATTTTGAAATTAAATTATTGTAAAAGTTGAATTTAGAAGAGTATGGGGATACTGCAGCAAAAAGATAAAAGCAGAATGAAGTGGGAAAAGACAGCATGTGGGAGCTGGTGTTAAAATGTGTGAGTAAATTCTTTAAACAGGATAAAACAGTGGATCTGGAAGGCTGTGTATGAGAGATTGGCACATGGAGAAAGTGGGATTTAAAGAACCATATGGTTCAGTCCTAACACTGTCTTTGAAAGGACACTTTGTTTATTCTACCTAAAAATAATTTCATAATGATTTTTAAGCTATTTTTTTAGCAGAGGAGCCATTTTTCACTTGTTACCCCCAAATCCATTTTGCTGCACCTTCAATTCTCAGGTCCCTGGAAGCCTCTGAGGCGAATTTCAGGAACTTTGAACACTACTGACCAATTCAAAAACCATCAGAGTATTAGATTCATATTTCTTAGAGTCAACAGATACTAATCTATCTTGGGAAGGGGATGTAAAACCTCCCAAAACGTCCCCAGATACTTCCGACCTCTCAGTGCTGGAGCACCCCAGGACTCAGCCCCTCCTCTGTTCTGTCCATTCAGTTCACTCCCTCAAGGCGCTGCACAAACCAGCCCCGCCAGCGACTTTAAGGCAACACCCAGCAGCTGAGCCGGGCTCTCCTGCACGCGCTGCGCTCTGAGCTGTGGGGAGGCCTGTGGGCTCCCACTGCCAGATGCCCGCTGCTCACCCCAGCCACAGGTGCCGTCCCCTCCCCCCTGGATGGCGGCCACAGCCTCATCACTCACTTCATTGCTATGGCCTGTTCTCAAAACACCAGCTAGAGTGCTTCTTGCATGAGGAAATATGATTCCACTCCTCTCCTCAAAACCATCCAGAGATTCTCTATTTCACCATAAAAAAAGCTAAAATTCTTTCAGTGGCCTGAAAGGTCATCGTGGACACTGGTGCCACGTGCATGCTGCCCAGATCCTCTTTGGAATGACTGATGACCCTGCTGCTGGAGGTGCTGTTGGCAGACGGCCCACAGCTGTCACCCTCTGCAGGGATCACCTCAGCAAAAGGGTCACCTCACCCAAGATCACAGTCTTCCCAGGGCAGCCTGGATCCAGTGACACAGCCACATGGGCTTGTCAAGGCTCAGACATCTCGCCCTGATAGGTACTGCTCTGAAAGGCACTCTTGGCCCAGGGCTCCGTGTGGGTGCCGGCATCTCAGCTCCTCCTGCTCCCTTCCATGGTCCCCACGCCAGTGCACTCCCCCATACGTCACCTGCTCCCCCCTTCCCTCCCAGAGTCCCCTCTGGAGAGCCCTGCCTGTAGCAATGTCCCCATGACCCAGCTCCCTGCAGCCTCTGCCACTTCATACCACCCCCTCCCTGCTCACTGTGATCTGAGCGAGCACCCAGCCTCTGAGGGGCAGCACGCTCCTGTCTGAAGGTCCCCACACACCTGGTCCTTCTGTCTGGGACACAATCCACCAGACAGCTACACTACCACCGCCCTCACCTCCTTTCCCTTTTATTTAAATATCACCTTCTAAACGTTCCTGCCTGGGAGAAAATGAGAGAAAACATTCAGGGAGAAACAGTTCTCATTTTTTTCCAACGTGTTTATGCTTATCTTTCTTTCATTTTGAAAAAATGACTCCACTTGTTTCTGAAAAGTTTAAATATTACTGTTTTAAGTACATAGACACTAGGCAGTGTTTTACAACATAGGCTGTGGGCTCAAACAGACTTGGGCTTGAGCGTGCCAGCACCACCACTCTGCAGACGTGTGGTACAGGGCTGCTCAGCCTCAGTTTCTTTTTCTGTGAAATAGGGATAATGAATTGTATTCTGAGGGTGGTCGTGAGGATCACACGACTTTATGTAAGGAATGGTCTGTGAAAACAACACGAGAGAGGGTCTTACTCTCGTGGGGCATATTTGCATCCTGGCTTTTAGATCAAGGTCCAGGGAAAGATTCTTTTCAACTATGCTCAACTCTGCATGGACTGACACTTTTAGAAAAGCAGAAAGGACTGATCCTAGCAGAGCAAGTGTCACCTGAAGGCACAATAGCAGCCTACAGAAAGTTACTGAGGACACAGCAGAGCAGTAGCCAACAATACAGTCTACACAGTTACAACCTCCTAATTCTTTTCTCTCTTTGCACTGACTTAATTACTTTAAACATGAATCTCTAAGGCCTGTGTAGAAAAAAATCACAGAATTTCAACTATCTAGATATGTATATATATACATATATATATGTTCATGAGAAGAGCGTTAAACTGTAAAACCAGCCATATGTCTGATTATTTGAAATGAGAAACCTAAATCTTTTCATTTGTATTTTTAACCCAAAGTTTTTATATTTATTTTTATTTCTGTGATACAAAATAACTGTACTTGGTTTAAAAGTAAAACAGTAACTCTTCCCAAATGTCAACTATTGTGTTGGCTTCTGTTCCTTTCTCATTTGGTAGGGTGAAATGTCCTTGCCTGTAACCTCAAACCCACAAGCCTGAGTGATTTCAGAGGTTACACTTGGGGTCCACCCTGCCAAGCAGAGATGATCGACCACCCATCAGCAGGCACGAATGCAAACCATGAACATTGAAGATTTACCTTTGCTGTGCATCTGCCTGCTCAGATTTCTTTGCAGACCCCACTGCAGTTGGTTTCTTTATTTCGAAGGAGAGAATGATAGCTGACTACGTTTAAAAGAATTAATAACAATGTTCATTGTAGAGATATTAAAAACCATTGTTTTGCAGGTATACACTAAAAATAATATACTATTTATTAAAATAACTGATAAATGGTGATGTACAAGATAAGGAGAGCAGATAATAATTGCACAGGGTGCCTTTACCAAGAGTTTGCATCACCACATCAGCAGAGGGTGGCCATGAGAGCTGACGGAGACACCTGGGAGCAAGACACCTGCAATCCTGCAGACCCATGTGTGTGTCTGGAAAGACCCTGCCAAGGGTGGGCCAAATTTAGGAAACTCGTTTCTATGTCATAGCGTGTGTGTGTGTGTGTGTGTGTGTGTGTGTGTGTGTGTGTGTTTCCATAGGGGAAATCAGTGGTAGTCCAATTATTAGGGCTTTCTTTACAGTGATAATTGGCTGGAAATCGCCTTAGCACTTCCACGTCCTTGGCCAGGGCAGTATCAAGCGCTCCTTCGATTTTTCTTCATAGCTTTATACAACTTAATATTCAGGCTAGGAAAACTGGAAATTTCCTCCAGGTCAAACAACTCCTGAAATCTATCTACAAATTTATTTTCTTTCTCCAACCTGAATTTCATGACCCAGAGGATGATAGTGGTTTCTTTGCACAGATGGTCAAAGGTAACAAGGAGTTCTTCCAAGAAAGGATGAGCATAGACCACATCCGCCGCCAGGATATAGTCAAAATCATTGCAAGACCTGGGGAAGTTTTTATCTAAAGCTACTCCCCAGGAGAGTTCTTTCACCTGAGGCAAGTGCTTGCTCTTCATTTTGGTGTTGTGGGAAATATTATACTGCAGGTTTCCAAGTAATTCAGGTAAATCCGTGGCAGTCACATGAGCACCTGTGAAACAAAGGACAAAAGAAAAAGTAACCGTCTTGGGATAAGCTAACACAATCGAAAGTTTTCAGCCAACACCACATTGCAATTCTGCACAATTATTAGTCCCAAGTAAAGGACCAGTCAGGCAAACACACAGAAAGGGAATCATAGATGCTAAGGCTATATGTCTCTCTTTAAAAAAATAATACAGTCTCATGGTACTTGTGAGTGCCATTGCATTTCTCCATTCTCCTGCCATTTTTTTTTTTGTGTGTGTATGTGATTTGTTTTGTGATTGCTGTTTTCTATTTATCTACTACATGCTAGAAGAAAAATAATAGAAAGGGAAATACAAAATATTTGCTACCCTCACTTGAGCAATTAGAAGTCACTGATATAAGTACCTCCCTGAAAGAACTCAGTCATGTGAATCAAATAAGTGTATATAACACCAGGCATTCTATAGTAGACCCGGAAGAGGTTGCATGCGAAGGAGTGGAAGGAAGGAACGCTTTCAACGGCATTGCATGAAAAGTATCATGACATCCATGTTTACACCTGAGTGTTCAGCTTGACTCCATCATAAGTATGAATCTTCCCAGCAAAAAATGTTTAAAATCGGATACAACATGCATATTGTGTTCAGAAAGCCAAAGGTCAGAGAAACAGGACAGAATGCTTAGATAAAGAAGATGTAAACAAATTCCAAGTTAAAAGTACATAGTGGTTGTCATTTTCAAGAAGAAATTTGGCAGGAGGAAATTTGTAGGAATTAAAGTTAATGTTGAACAGAAGCAGAGCCTGAAAAAAAAATCTGTAAATAAATCTAGGCTTGGCCTTTCCACTGCATCAGACTAGTGCAGACCAGGTAGAGAACGGGAAGGCAGAACCGGAAGATAATTAAGTCTAGTTCAGCTTTGATCAAACTTGAACCCATTCCTTGGCCACAATGCCATATGTCTCTTAGCCTGGGTTGTATTTTGTGAAAATATTAAAATGAAAGGGAAATATGCATGTTATTGATAGACTCACAGAAATATAAGCCTTTATATTCTTGTGTGGGTAGGTTTATCATTTTCAACAAATCTTTTTAAAATCCCAGGATAAGGAATATACCTGCACCTATGTTAAACGTAAATCATTTGACCAATATACACAATATCTTTGTGTCTAGAGAGGTAAACACCACCAATTTCAGAATACTGACTCAACACAGCTTTCATCTTTTGTTATTTGTTTCAAGTTAGACAAACACAACAAAGGAATCAATGCTTTTAAATAAAACAAATGACTTCTCAAAACAAATTTTGCTCCTAAATCAAGAGACTTTCAGGTATAAATCAAAGGTCAGCTTCAATTCTATCCATTCTACATAGAGTAGAGACTTTGAAACTCATTATCCTGACAGAGAAGTTCAAAAAAATACATATTTGGGAAGACTTCAAGGGTCCCATGTCTCTCCAGTGTTTAGAAAGTTGCAAATTGTTAAATCTTGAATTCCTCTCAAGATTTTAGAGTGGCAGATGTGCACTGCTGAAGATCAAGGAAATCAAGACAGATTTGGGTAGTGCACATCAGAGCAGGCAGCCAAATTAAGGCAATGAAATAGATAACAACAACAGCCAAAAAAGATTGAACTGAAACAGGCACCAGCATACACAGAGGCTATCACACGCGTAGTCAGAAAGGATGCTGGTGAGAGCAGCAGGGGTCACAAAAGGGTGAGAATGGAAATGAACTGAGAAAATAAATTCAAGGCCAAACATCTAAAAATAGAAATGGACATGTGATTTTTATGTGATCTCAAATACTCCTGCCCTATTCTAACAGGTGCTTTTTCATAAAAGCATAGCACTTCAAAGCCCAAAAGGAATCTCCAGCTACCTGGGAATATTCAAACAGAGCTGAATTCTAAAGTGCATCAGAACCAGCACGACAGACCCTGTCTCTGCCTAGTGCTTCACACATCTCCTTGAGGGACCAGAAGGCTTGCATGCACCTCCCATTTAGAACTTCATCTAAGGCTTGTGACCTGGTGCTTTACAAAAGGAACACAACTCACACAGAAAATTCTAAAAGAAGCCAGTTAGGAGACTTAAAAATTGGTAGACTTCATGAAGCCCATTCAAACAACTAAAAAGTTACAAACAGACCCAAGTTATAGTACACTGGACAGTAAAACAACTCATAATAGTTGATGATTAAATTCCCTGACCACTATTCAATCAGAAAGACCTACTTACCGAGTAAACTTGCCACAATGGAGACCAGCCCTGTTCCGGCTCCAATTTCAATCACGTTTTTATCAGTCATATTATACTGCTTTGCATTTGTTTCCAGGAAATAGCATAGAACAAGGGCCTACAGAAGTTTAAAAAAGAAATATGTGGTGCTGAGCAAGTAGTAACAGAAAGTGAGATTAAATTCTATTAGATGAATATGCTAATGTGATGCTACATGTGCCCAAGGGAGCATATGAGTGCATTTGTGTGTATACACACATCGCTCCAAAAAAGTGTCAGATGTATTTCCTCTGAAAGGGTCAACATTTTGACTAGAAAAGGGATTTGGGAGTTGCTGGGGAAAAAAGAGAAATAACTAAAAGTATATAATTCAGTTGTTTAGGTTTGATAATCTTAAAGGAAAACCTTCTAATACCACTGGTCATTTTTTTTTTCTTGAGACAGAGTCTCACTGTGTCACCCTTGGTAGAGTGCTGTGGTGTCACAGCTCACAGTAACCTCAAATGCTTGGGCTCAAGCAATTCCTTTGCCTCAGGCTCCCTGAGTAGCTGGGACTACAAGTGCCTGCCATAACATCTGGCTATCAGGCCTGGGGCCAGGTTCAAACCTACGGCCCCCGTGTATGTGGCTGGCACCTTAACCACTGAGCTACGGGTGCCGAGCCAGACCACTGGTCATTTCTAAGTATAGGGCAGGATTAGGGCAGGCAATGGTGATGGGTCCATTTCATGGGACGGTTGGTAAAGAAGTGGGGACCTTTCAGAATATTCTGCATGTGAGACTCATAGATTTCATTATATTTATTTAGCTGAAATGGAACCAGAAAAATGGGAAATACAACCTTTTACTATTCCAAACTCATAAAAAACTGAAGGAATTAAAAAACATTATTATTTTTACAAATACCGATAAAGTCAGAACTCAAATTAATTGGGGAAAGCAATTTCCTAATGACACAATTTCTAAAATTCATTGTTATTTGAGGTCATGAAGTAAGATTATGCAACCTATTTCCTTCTTCCAAGTAGAACATAATAATGAACCTAACTGGCTGGAAAATAATGAGGATGTAGCAAATTTTATGTGAAATTATACCGATGGCCAAACAACAGCACCATAACAATCCGTGGCTTCAGTAATCCGAATCTCATGACCAAGAAAACGAAAACCTTCCCAGGGAGTGGTTGTTATCAGAGTAGGAATGAAACATCTTGCCATGATCTCTGCGACCACCTGCTTGTCATCATCATCTTCTCTGATCTCTGAAAGTCAAAAACAAAAAAGGCAATGGCTGTTAGTAAATCCATGAAAAAGATGGCTCTGATGGAAACACAGCATTTCTACTTAGTCTGAGCTACTTCTGAATAGCCACTGACTTTAGATAAAATACAGTAATAAGGTAAACTATTTGAAATAACTGAAAAGCTAACATTTCATGCTTCAGGGTGGTAACATCTGACATTCTGATTTGTACTGACGTTGAAATCACCACTATCCATTTGTGCTACATAAAATAGACAATAACTGGTAGACGTTTTTAAAGCACATGTATTGAGGACCACTAATCACTTCATTAGGATAAGAGAAAGAGTAGTGCCTTGGCACCTGTGGCTTAGCAGCTAGGGCGCCAGCCACATATGCCAGAGCTGACAGGTTCGAACACAGCTCGGGCCTGCCAAACAACAGTGACAACTACAGCCAAAAAAAAAAAAACATGGCCGGGCATTGTAGTAGGCACCTGTAGTTCCAGCTGCTTGGGAGGCTGAGGCAGGAGAATGGCTTGGGCCCATGAGTTTGAGGTTGCTGTGAGATGTGATACCTTGGACTCTACCGAGGGCAACAGAATGAGACTGTCTCAAAAAAAAAAAAAACAGAGAGAGAAAGAGTAGTGATGGAGTACGTAATTAGAACTATTTGTATTGGCTGTACAGTGCAATCCCAGTTATTCTGTGTACCAGGTACAGTGCTAGAGGCTGGACATGTAGTAGCTGCCAAGACAGACATGGGAAAACTTTAAATTCATGGACACAATTTATCTGATCTTCAGCAAATGTAGGTAGTATCTCACAGCATCCCCATGAAGAATTAATTATTGGACTGGATGAAAGAGTTTTTCCACAGTGCCCCCAACACACTTGGCTTTGACACTCCCTGGACATTCCTTTCTAATAATTGGTATGTTCTCAGTTCTGCTCTGATGCACGCTTTCATGATTTGTTGGACTGATGATATTGAGTATGATCAAATTTTCAGATGATAGAAATGTGATAAGCACCACAAGGAGGCTAGAAAGCTCAGTGTGATCAAAAATCTTAATGAGGGGGCAGCGCCTGTGGCTCAGCGAGTAGGGCGCCAGACCCATATGCCAGAGGTGGTGGGTTCAAACCCAGCCCCAGGCCAAAAACTGCAAAATAAATAAAATAAAACAAAATAAAAAATCTTGATGAGGTGAGGGTGGATCGGACTTAACAATGCGAAATTTTTAAAAGGTAGTGTAAAGACGGAATTTAGTCTGAGTTTGGCAGTATTATTTGAAAAGGAAAACAGATACAGAGATTTAAATGGTCGCAAGCTCAATATGAGTCCAAAGGATAAAACAACCATCAAAAAAGCTGTTAGACCCAGGCCATGTTGACAGTACAATTTCCAAATAAGGGCAATGTTCTGAGGAAGTCCCATTTTAAAGAGATACTGAGAAATTATAGAAACTGACAGGTGATAAACTTTAAAACTCAACCTTATGAGGGGGACTATTTGGGGAGATCAACATGTTCATTATAAAGAAGAAAAATCTGAGGGAACACAAGAGATTTAGTAAATTTTGAGGAGTAGGAAATATATTGTGTGTGTGTTTGTGTGGCCCACTTAGAATCCAGACAGAACCATGCATTCTCCAAAGAACTCCAGCTTAACCTCAGCCCACAGGAGGGGTCCAGCCCACCACCCAGCTCCATCCTACTGCAAACATTGACTCTTTACACAGATATAAAGAAAACAAAGAGATTAAAAAAACATTGCTTTATCAGCAAAATCCACCTTTTCTGGTATTTTTCTCTGTAATTTTTAGACAACTGCACGCGTTCACATTCAGGAAGGGCTCTGAGAACCAATAATCTCAGTAATATGTTTTATTTGAACTTTAACTTTCATTTCACTATATGCACTTGCTTTGCTAAGATGGAGGGGGCCAGGACAGGGTAAGGTTTGCTGAGGAAGTTCTTTAGGGAAAAGCAGAAAACATTAATTGCTTCCTTGACCTTTAGCTGAATTTGTCCTCTTGGGCATCCTCACACACTCCTTGTAAATGTAGCCCTTCTCTGACAAGTCACCTAAGGTATCAGGGATTAATAGATGTTAGAGCACACTAAATCCCAGGGGCATCTTGGAAAGTTCCAGTCTTTGATATAAAAACTTTGCTTGTGAATATTTACTCGTACAAGCTGACATCTTTGACTTTACCTGTTCTTTTAAAGGTTAGTTGGCCTGATTAATGCTGCTGTCCTAACAGCTACAGAAGGATAACAATACTTTTGACTGTGTCTTTCTTAATAAACCAAGTTACTCATTTCCTTTTTAGAATGACTATGTCTTTACCTTCATAAGGAAGTGAGATTTAAAATATACATGAATATATCATCATAACTAAAAATTATTTACACTCTCAAAACAAAAACCTTAAAAGAGATCACAAGAAACACTTGCAATCACTGTTAATTTTATATATATATAATATATATATACATATATTGTAAAAAGAGCACAACTCTATCAACCATAAATAGTAAAGCAAAACTAGTTGTATACCTAGGAGGATTATGAATCATAGAAAACATGATCAGGTTGAGTAAAATTAACAGATAATATTTTATACCAATATTTTCTTTTGAATTTAAAGATTGTAAGAGTACTGTAGGCATCCTATAAGAAATACCCCTCATGAAAATTAGCATAACTTGTGGCACAAACCCAAAATATACTGTACTGGCCTGCGTAAAATAATCTACCTAAAGGGGGGTTTGCTCTTTGTAAGGACCATACTAATAAAATGATCAAGTTACTTAAGGAGTAACAAATGACAATTATAATAAAATTTCTTTATGACAAGAAAACATAATTTGTCTAGATATAATATGTGGAATTTTAAAAGAAAAACACTCACATGCAATTATTTTCATCTTAAAACTTTGGGTGCTGTTTTCCAACACAAGCTTCTATTTAAAAATGTTGAGGTAACAGTTTCAATAGTAATTATTCATTTAAATCAACTAACATGTTTAATATTAAGTTGTAGCAATGACTTCAGTGTTGCTAATAAGAATCTCTAAACTATAACCTAATGGAAAGAGCTGCACTATCATAAAGTCATTCCTAGAAAGGCCCCATGGTCATAAAAGAAATCTGTTCTCCAGTTTAGAGAAGAATTTGTCCCTCAAATGGTATGCTTAGTTATTTGTTGAATATGGGATTGGATGTTGAAATTCTAATGAATTTAGAAGACAGTCTTTGGTTTTTAATTAGGATTTGAAGAGCAATTTTGTGCAAAAAAATAATAGCCTTGTCATACAAAAGAATTCAAATATACATTCTAAAGAATAATTCTTCCACATATAGCCTGTCTTTGTTATCCAGAATTCAGCCCCAGGACAAATAACTAAAATTGGGAAAAAGTTTACACAAAATGCTGTATCCTGGCTTCCCGATATTAAAAGTAGAAAACTTCTGACACCTTTGCCTTTAGATAGAAGCTATCTACTGTAATCTTAGGATATTATTTTATTGATGAATTTAATATTAAAACATAAATATTAAAATAGACTATAAATAAAACATAATCAAGACGTTGGATCACAATTATGTTGCTATCTTGGACTTATCTATTTTAATGCTTTTTGATACGAAAAAGTCTGAACACCATTTTTCTGCCATTAAATCTTTGCTGATAGTGAATAAAATCTACCAGGTGTTCTTGTTCTCCTGAGAATTAAAGGGGTTTCAAGTATGAAGTGAAAATTAGCAAGATTCTGCCACATTATGATGATGATTTTCTTAAGAGGAAAATTCAATGGTGAATTGACTTTGCTGCTAGATTACAGAAAGCCTTCAAAAAGAGAGGCTTTGTCTATACTCCCCTCCTTTATACATTTAAGATCAATAATAGCAATAATAAATGAAAGGGTCAGATCACATAAATACACCAAAAGAAAAAAAAATCCAACTCTTTAATAGCTATGACAAGCGAATTCAGCCTTCCGCTTGAGGGCTGTCATGAAAACCTGTCAGCAAGATTTAAAGTAAAAACCCCTGTACTAACTGAAAGAGACTGTCATTCAGCTGAATCTTCTATTCAAAGCCAAACATCATGTGCTTCTCAGAAATGCCTACAGATTAAAAAGGAGAAGAAGAACTTAAAGGTATTTTCAGATTAGTAAATGGTCACAGGCTTAACCTGAAAGATAGAATTCTGAACACCTCACCAATGTCTTGGCCTCTTACGTTGAAACTGATTCCTGACAAGCTTCTACAAATATTTTCTGTCTGCTAGTCTGCTATGTTTCAAGAATAAACAGAGGTTGTAATGCTAATCAAGTAGACCAAATAATACTACATTTAATGTCTTTATAGAAGAAAGATGAAAGCCTTCTATTGAGACTGCTCAGGATGCAAATAGAAAAAAAAATCTAAATTAGTTGTACTCAAAATTTGCTACTGGGAGCATGGAAGGGATAGACAACTAAACAAATGTCAGTGAAGTTTGGTAAATGCTATAAAAAAACAGACATGGGTCACTGAAAGTCTTGAAACAGACTGTGTTATGGTCCATTTCTGGTTTACTGGTGCAAGTTTCAACTTGCTCGGCTTATCAGTGTTGCTGGGAGAGCTTCATTTGATTCCATCTGCACGTCTTTTATATTTCTTGATTTATGTGTATCTCCAAGCTTTTGTAATGAGCCAGGTATTTCTAAAATGCAATGGGAAACACCACTGGTTGGATGAAGCTGGAGAAGGACGACAAGGAAGAGACATTGGAGCCTGGGGAGCTGTTAGAAGATGAGTGGGGCTAGTGTACGAAGTGGGGTTTGGGCCATTATGCTGAGAGACATAATCACCAATGCCATAATCCCAAATAATGAAATCCCCAAAGATCAAAATTCCAAAACTATAATTTTGAAAAAAAAAAATTTAAGTTCTTTTAAAAACAGTTATTTACATTTTTAAAAGATTTGAGAAACATGTAGAGGTAAGGCTTCATAGGCCACGCAACAAAATAGGCAATAAATAACATGTATATTTTTATAAGCATGAACACACATGTGTACTAACAACAGCCAACAGGTATGATAGTTATGAGCAATCTTACTCATAAAAAAAAATAGCTTACATACTTGCAGACATCTGAAATACCCTGATGGATAACCTACATGTTTTGATCAAAAACCTAGACAGAGCCAGGCACAGTGTTGGTGACTGAAACCTAAACAGAGCCAGGCATGGTGTTGGTGCCTGAACTACATGGGAGGCTCAGGCAGAGCCCAGGAGTTCAGAGGCCAGCCTGGGCAACATAGTGAGACCTATCTCTAAAAAGAAAAAAAAAATTAAAAATATTTAAAAACCCACGATGAGCATGCTTACACATTTGCCCAAAGAGCTGAAAAATTTTATCTTTCACAAATGCAGATGTACAAAAAGGACATCTTTTCATCATTGAGGATGTTTCGACATTTTTGTGTACACACACAAAAGAAAAACATTAAAATGATTCATTTTCATGGAGTCAGATTTGTGAAAAATACATAGAACAAATGAGAACTAAGAGTCTTAACACGATTTACGCCTCCAGTATTGGACATGATGCAAAGATTAATTACATAACATAGAGAATGATAAAGAATAATGCTGACGATTTAAAATAGTGAGGGAAAAACTAAAAAAAGAAAAAAACTGAAAATAAAATTTGACAAGTAAAAAGCTTATTACAGGGATGGATTATGAGTAATTGCATGTAGGTAGTCTATACACGTGGCCAACTTTCACGGCCAGTGACTGTACTGTGAAGTCTTGCATCAAGATAAACAACTGCTTTTTGCACTTATGGTATGGCTTTCCTGGGAAAATACATTCACACTGATTTTCTACATGATGCTGCTCTTTTTGAAATTCTTCTTTGATTCAATATACGCTGACAAGAGCATTCCCTATTAAATTTTCCCATCTTCTGTGCAATGCTCCCATGCTGCTTTGAGCACACTGAAATCCATTCCACATGTGCTCATAAACGGATCACAGATTCGGCAAAAATGATGCCAGTGATCAAAAGCAACACTGCTGAGTATCTTCCTGTCCTACAATGCTCAGAATTATTTTCAAACCAGTCGGTGACTTTGTTGGCTTCTTCAGGCAATTGTAGCTTTCATCCTGGAACTCCATCAGCTGGGAAGAATGTCAGTGCTGACACGTTTTTAAACTGAACTTTTCCTCATTGCCTTACAGTGTGGCTAACTCACTCATCTGAATTTTCCAACAGATGTTTTGGGCTGAATGAAGAAAACCTTGAAATTCACTTTCAGAAGCCTGGATCACACTTAATTCCACATCTGTCATTACGGTTTGGGAATTCAATTAGAAAGTAGGGACTTTAGACTTTAGAGAGTTTGATCTTTTGGGATTTCAACCTCTGGGATCACGTCATTCAGAATTGTGTCTTTCGGGATTAAAACTGACACCATACAAGGTGCATGTTTGGTCTGTAGAAAATAAGCCTTAAGAAACAGGTTGAGATTAACTTTATGTGCAGTGTTGGCCTTTGTTCTATAGGTGCGGGGGAGCCATTCAAGGTTGTTAGAACAGGAGCTGACACGATCAGACTGGATATTTAAGAACTATATCTGGTGGTAGAGGTTGAAGGACTGGTGACCTTGGAAGCCAGTTACAAGGCGATGGCAGCAATCTAGCTGGAAAACCAAAAGTCTGGTGAAAGCAGCAGCCTTTGGTCCAGGAGCCAAGTGTGCGTCTGTGTTTTTGCAGTGTGCCTCCCTTGGGGTAACAACTGACATCCAAACTTGACACTCAAATCTGAGTTTTAAAAACATCTGAGGTAGATTGGTTTATTTAAGAGTTATTTGTATTCAACATGTAGAATTTGCAATTATATGTGCTATAGTACTTTGACCAGTACAGGCAGCCTCCAAGTTAGGGACCAATGGACTTACACCATTCTGTACTTACAAGCGGGCTTCAAAGGCCCTCATAGGGAGAACTGGTAATTAAATAATTAAATTGATAATTGGGGGACTAGTCTCTTCCATGCATGTAAACAAACCCCCAGGGCAGAGCAGTTCACTGGCACAGCATCTATCTTCTCTAGATAGAGAAGCAGCTGATGGAAACACCAGACCAGGGAGAATCAGGTATTCTAGAACCAAGAAAGTTCATCACAAAGAATTAGCTGAAGCCTTTCATCTCACTCAAACAGGATTTGCTAAGATCCTAACACTGAGCAGTTTTCAGAGGTTCACCATACAGTTAGTGAGAACATCAGCTGCTACAAGGCCACTTAGGATGAAAAAAAGGGAAGGGCTGTGCAAACAACCATAGGTACCTTTTCTAAGAAGCCAACTTCAGTGGTAAGTTGCTCTCCTCCCCCAGCAATAGGATCCAATCCTGGTTCTCCAGCACCCACACCATCCTCTCCATCATCATCTTCTTCTTAATCTCAGGCTACATCTTGACTCAAAAAAGTGCCACCCGTCCAGTGAGCAAGACATTGATGCAACATTAAGTGAGTCACAACTTTTAATATACTTTTATGAAATTTCTCCTGTCTCCTATCTAAACTTTTTATATGACTTTCTTTATGTTCTGTTTGATTTAAAAGAAGGACTATAATAGTTTCCTTAACAAACTATTACAGTACAGGGCTATTATTATTATTATTATAGTATTAAATTCTATTATTACCACAAGAGCCATTGTAGTATTGTTGTTGTTGTTAGTATTACTGTATATGCACTGTTCATCAAGAATCTGAATTACATACAAATCTGGCCTAAGGATGTTCTCACAAAAGCATCTCTTCTGCAACCCAGGGACCACCTGTGTATTGCTTCAGATTGTAGTTTGACACGTTTCTTAAACATTGAAAGAATTACTCAAATTTCCTCTTCATATATTAATGCAATATTTTTATGTACAACCCTGCAAAGATTTATGAAGATCCTCCTGAAAGATGTTCATATGATACCTTGACTAGAACAATCTATTAGGTTCTGAAGAGGGTCAACTGACTGATGACCAGAAACACAAACAAGATTATCACTAATAAGCAAATTTATGTCCATCCAATTGGCTAAAATTATAGCTAATTCACTCATTAATTCACTTATTAAATACCTGGGCACTATGAATTTGAAGACAGACCAATAAATAAGTGCTGAAACAGAGATTTAACTAAACAACTCAAAAGTAAAAAGTTCTACATCTTAGAGAGTTTGGGAGAGAATTATCTTAGCCTTGATGATTTTGAGTTTGCCAGTCAAATAAGAGAAGGGAAGACACACAATACACAGGAACCAGCATGTGCAAAAAGCCCACAAAAGACAAAAAGTCCCTGGATCAACTTCCTGATCTTTGAAACTCTAAGAACCAGAATATAAGTGGGGATAGTAGCACGAGATAAAACACATAACACCATGCTAAAAAAAGTCTTGGTTTTATCCTATAAGAAATAATGAGGCACTGAAGAATTTTAAGCAGAAGATGAATGTGACAGGATTTGATCTTATAAAAGATCATGCAGGTTACAGTGTGGAAAAAGAACTAGAGAGGGTAAAGAAAGAGAGTTGGTCTCAGGTGAGACAGCCAATTAGAGGGCAGTTTATGACAATCAGGAGAAGAATTAATAAAGACCTGGATCAAGGCAAGTGATGCTCAAAATGGGACAGGGGATATAGAAACTTATCAGGGATCTAAAAATCAGTTGTCGTGTGATGAAGGATGTGAAAGAGAGGAGGAAGAACTGGATGATTCCAGGTTACTGGGGAGCCTATGGCATTGCTAGAAACTGAGAGAGAAAACATACAAGAGGGGAAAATCAGCAAAGAAAAATGATTTTTAATACACATTAATTTGTGATATAACATACCCATCATGGAGGTTTCCAAGAACCTGCTACAAGAACTAGCTGCCTGCGCTGCCACCTCGGCCCCCAGAGACCACGCTCGTCCTCGTTGCCTACTGGAGCAGACCCCTGTGGTGGGCAGCCTTTGCCCAGAGATTCCCCATCAACCCATTCAAGACTTTCCAGAACTGTGGTCAGCTGAGGATCTTCAATCTAATCTGTCCTCCTCTCACGGCCGTTGGACCTGTGCTGCGATCTGATGGTCCTCGCTTCCTACTTCCACTCCTTCCCTCTTTATTCTCCACAAGTATCTCCCCTGACACATCCTTTACACATTTAATCCCACTTTGGAAGATGCACCCATGCAGACATCATGCAGGACCCAATAGACACAGGGCAGTGGGTAGGATAACGAGTAAGCAGGTGGAGTGACAAATGTGGGAGTCTCTGTGCACAGGAATCACTGAAACTTGGGTGAAGATGAATTTTCCCCAAAGCTACAGACCCTCGAGAGACCCCAGTACTTCATAACCTATTGGTGTTAAGAGCTGGAGATGTGGGGTTGGCATGGGGCACACAACATTGGATATTAGGAATAGATAATGTGCATGAGGTTTTGGATACCTTAGATCATAACATAGCATTAGAAACAAATTCAGAGGAATTTTTAGCACCCACCACTGTCCTAATTTTAATCTGTGTATAAATAAGTGACATCCTATAATTCTTGGATCTTCACACCAGTGTTGCAATATGAGCGATGGGTTTGCTCCATCCTTTCCAAGCACAAGATACTAAGTATAAAAGAGGACAGGAAAAGTCAACATCCTTCAGTACTTGAGAACTGAGTGTTCCTCCACTTTGTAGAAGGCTTTGGAACAAAAGGCCATCTGACTCCGTTCCAACCACACACACTTAATCCTCCTAGCACTGTGCTTGTGAACATATTTTTAAAGCCTTAATTGGATATAGAGATGATTATGGGGTGTGTTTGTTCATGTTGTAAAAGATTTTAACACTAGTTCTGTCCCAACCTTACCTTGAACTTCTTCCAGTTCCTTTGTAATTTGCCAAATTATCATGCACACAGTTGAAACCAAGAATTGTTACTAATGGTAATGAAAATGATGCAGTTTTATTCTTAGATCACATAGAATTGCATCTCCATTCACATCACCTAAATGGCTGGATTCTCTAAGTGATTACAACATAAGTGTTTAGGTTTGCAAGAATGGCTACAGTAAAACTGTTCATGTTTGAGCCATGTAGGTTGCCAACAGTGGGCATACCCCCAGCTCTCTTGGCCTAAAGATATACTCACTTAGGTAGAATCCACCTGGTACAGCCAAAAAAGGAAAAACTAATACTATAGTTTTTTTGTAAAACATGTATAGTGCATGTGGATAAGGAGAGAAAGAAACCAAAATAAACAGATTTTCATTACAACTGCTCTCCAAAAAGATGGTAACTCTTCTTTTCTGTCAAGCGTATATGTCTGTACTTTTAATCTCAGACAATGGGGATAGTTATGTTACATAATCCATGTAAAGCCACACTTAATATTTAAGATTATATAAAACTGGTGAGCCAATTTCAAATGACCACCCTCATGGCAGAATTCAAACTTAAATTTAATCTCCACATCCAGAGGTCAAACTTCATTATGTGTTTACCTATAACTAATAGAGAAACTGTAAACACAGCTAGAGATGTTTTTTATAACCTATAGTTATCTTCATCCAAGCATTAGTCAAAATTCATAGCTTTTGCACAAAACTATTTTCATCTCTCTTGCAAGCTTCTTATATGAAATGAAATAACTTAGATATCACAATCATATTTTCAGTATATAGCACTTGAGGAAAATTTATTCCACATTTAAAAATCAAAAAAAATCCTCTAAATACTTAGTAAGTCTGTATTTTATTGTCCATCAGAATTATCTTTAATATATCATCAGGATCATAACCATTATAGCAATAGACATTAGACATTATTTGAGATATTTACAGGTTAGCAAACACAAGCCAAGACATAATTTACAATTGATAAAAGTCCTAGTTCCCTTTAAGACATTAATGAATACTGAAAAGGTAAGATTTTATATTCTATTAATTGCCTTCTCAGAAATGATCAAGTTACATAAAAATGATTTACCTTTTTGAGCTTCTGGATCCATCGGGTGATGAATAGATGGCTATACATTGATGTTTTCTTGATAATTTCTTGAAAACTAGACAAGTACATTAAAATATCAAATGATGACAATTTTTATATGTGCATTGTTTTTATATTTGCTTAGTAAAGTTTAACCAAATATAGCAGAAAATAATTATATTAAAACATCATATATTAACCAAGCACGGTTTAACAAAGACCATTCAAACACTATTTAGTACAAATCAAAAATAGGACAAAGGTTTCAGAGTCAGATATTTTAGAAACTACTAGAGAAGGAAAATATATTCTTCACCAAACACTACCTCAGCTGTACCAGTGAAAGGCATCGTCTTCAAGTTGACCAGGAAGATAACAGTCCTAAAATGTAAGTGATTAAAACCTTGGAAAGAAAGTTCACTTGTTCCCATGAATGCGTCATTAGCAAGTCTGCAGCGTCAAACTGACCAGCAGATGGTCTCTTGAGTAGCTTCTACGTTAAAGAGTACAATTTGACCCAGAAAATATATTTACAACTGAAGAGATTAAAGTATTTCATGCCTCGCAAATAGATTATCTGAATAAGCTTAAATGAGTCAAACTTTGGCAAAGAATGACTTGATATTTTACGTCTCAATTTGGGGTCACATATAAGTAATTACTCTGCTACCGCCAATTAATATCACCCCTCTTTGTTCCAAGGATCCCAAAACACTTTTCACAGCCACCTTTTTCTTTACATATGCCTCAGTGCGTTAGAAGACAAATTATTTTCCCTACAGTTTAAAAATGAGGAAAATCAAAGGTTAAATCCTATCTCTGAAGTTGCAAAGCTGAAACAATACCAGAAGTGGCCATGCATTCTGCTCCCGGGTTAGAATCTCTGCCATTACAGAAAGCAGCCTGTATCACCGGCGTCTGCCTGAAGGCCAGTATGTAAATGGTCAAGTCTGAACATACCTACACGAGTGAGCTGAGTTTCTACAAGGTGAAAAGTATGATCCGTAATTTTTGTTTTGCTGCTGAGCCCTCTGGAAGCACCCACAAGACGGGCACCAAGGCACACGGTTTGCTACTGTACAGGCTGGCACCAGTCGGAGCCGGAGGGATCAGGATCCTGACAGCCGACAGCTGTAGCTTCCTTCTGTGCCTCTGGTTACACAGCAGTGAAGCTGCATTAAAGGGACTGATGAGCGGCAGAAATAGACCCTGTGAGTGTCTCACAGACTGAGCTAGAACTAGTAAGTGAATAGAAGCCACTCCTGCAAGTGACGACTATTTGGAGGAAGCCATCCAGCCTTTAACTCAGATGCCAAGAGTTACTCTAAGATTCCATGATGATGGTGGCCTCTGAAGCAGAGGTCACATATTTTTCATGTCACCTGTCTGCATGTTTTCAGAATCTGAAAACCACACCAGAACGTGCACAGCCTCGCTCTGCACCTGGGAATCAGATTACTATGATTGCTTCAGACTGCATGGGCAGGCTGAGGGTACACAGCCATCTGTGCACCTGCACACGTGCATAGGTGTGTATCTCAGGTCGCACAGAAACTTCCCAGGTCGCAGAAAACATTCTTAATAGGAGAGATACTAGAGGTAACAAAACCAAGCACTATGGTAAAATTAAATGTAGGATTTTTGAGCTTCTAAGAAACACTTTATATTCTCTGATGTGTATACACAGTTGAATCAAGGTCATTTTAATATCCTAGAGCGAACTAGGAGTTGAGAAGCTTGATTCTAGTTATTCCTGTGATTTTAGGCTATTTACTTACTATATTTCTTGGCTTTATTATCTATAAAAAAGAATGTAAAAGCCACAAAATAAATATATGTGTGATGAATAATGTAAGGAAAAAATACATCTGGAAAGTTCAAAATCCTGAAAAATGCAAACTTTATTCATAGGCAGTTAATTTGGGGCAGAAGAGACACTGTCTCATTTTGGCTTTTTTAAAAAACAAGAATAAGGAAGCACTTGAGGAATAAAAATCATCTTCAAGGATTTATTTAAAAGATCATGCAATCCTCACTGCTAGATTTCTTAAGAAGGAGAATCCCTAAATCAATCATTTTAACCAGGATGAAGACAATGATCACTTCCATTACACTGATCCATTTAAGAAGTATTAGAGAGACTTCTGCCTCCAGCTATAAGGAGCTTATAGCAGACCTCGCTTCTGTTATGAACTGAAAAGCAGATTTTTAAACACACACGTGTGGGCTCGGCGCCTGTGGCTCAATGGGCTAAGGCACCAGCCACGTACACCTGAGCTGGCGGGCTCGAATCCAGCCCGGGCCCACCAAACAACAATGATGGCTGCAACCAAAAAATGGCCGGGCGTTGTGGCGGGTGCCTGTAGTCTCAGCTATTTGGGAGGCGGAGGCAGGAGACTCGCTTAAGCCCAGGAATTGGAGGTTGCTGTAAGGTGTGATGCCACAGCACTCTCTCCAGGGTGACTGCTTGAGGCTCTGTCTCAAAAAAAAAACCAAACACACGTGTATGCCTCTGTGAGAAAGTACCAGAGAGTCATCAAGGCAGCCAGGAATTCCATGCATTGTGGATTCTTAGTGAAAGGAGAGAGGGTGAGAAGCCAGAGAGAAGGCTGGCAAGAATCCTCACAAGGCCTCAGGCAGTCTCAAAACTGGGGAGATGAGAGACCTGTGTTTGGGACTGGGCACAGTGACTCACACCTATAATCTCAGCACTTTTCACAGGTTGAGGAGGGCGGACTGCTGGAGTCCAGGAGTTGGAGACCAGCCTAGGCAACATAGCGAGACTCCGTCTCTACAAAACATAAGAAAAAATAGGCAGGTGTGGTGTGCACACCTGTAGTCCCCGCTATTCAGGAGACTGAGCTAAGAGGATCATTTAAGCCCATGAGTTCAAGGTTGCAGTGAGCTATGAAGACACCATTGCACTCCAACCTAGACAACAAAGCAAGATTTGTTAAAAAATTTTTTAAAAAAAGACTTGTACTTGTGTTTGGGACTGGCAAGGCAGCTAAGAATTGAAGATTCAAGATCCCAGGAAAAAGGGCCACGGAAGTAAGCCTGACATCACTGATTTTTTTGACAGCATTTACTGTTTAAGCTGTCAATAAACTGTTTAGAGCAAGAGATTAATTTATGAAGTATTAAGTGGCAAAAAGCAGGGACAAGCTCAAAAGGAGAGCAACACCCCAGAGAAATACCCAGAGTCTCAATAGGTACTCTAGCAATGGGGAGAAACTAGAATCCGGGGTCTTACAAACATTGCAAATGAGACTTCAATCTACTTGGTCCTGACCAGACAGGGGTGATCTTCCCTATGCTGCCTATCACAATACCTTCTTGAATCCTCTCTACAGGAAGGGACAGAACATCCCTTCATATAAAACATCAGGCCAAGTAAGATAACTTGAAATCCTAGCATTCTGGGAGGCTGAAGCAGGTGGATTGCCTGAGCTCACAAGTTCAAGACCAGCCTGAGCAAGAGCAAGACCCTGTCTCTAAAAAAATAGCCAGGCATTGTAGCAGGTACTTATAGTCCCAGCTACTCGGGAGGCTGAGGCAAGAGGATCACATGAGCCCAAGAGTTTGACGTTGCTGTAAGCTATGATGCCATGGCGCCCCACCAAGACTCTGTCTCGAAAAAATAATAAATAAATAAATAAAACATCCAACATTCAGTCAAAATTTATTAGGCATACCAAAAAAGTCAATAGAAATAAACTCATAGGTGACTTAGATATTGAATTATATTGACTTCAAAGTCTTGACTTGACTTTAAAATAACTGTGCTCAAAAAAGTCGATACTAGAGAACTGGAATCCCTAAAAAAAATGATTCAAATAAAAAGAACTGAAAAATAACAAACTCATATATTGAGTTCTTTATTTCATTTAACAGCAAATGTAGATAAAGCTAAAGAAAAGAGCAAAATGAAAGATAATTTTATAGAACATGTATATAATGGTCACCATCCTAAGTTATAGATACACCAAATTGATTTGAATAATGCAAAATTTGCTTTGCCATTGGTTATTTGAAATATACAACCTATTTTATAGATAAAATAGCACCCTAGAATTTTGAGTTAGACTTGGGTTTGGGTCACAAATTTTGCCTATTAGGTGGATAAATTTGGTAATGGTAAAGAGTATGCCTTGGTCATAGGGCAAGAGAAAAAGATATATAATACCCAAAACTCCTCTATAAATGCTGTATTCTGGCACATGTAATCTACCCATTTCCTCTTTGTTCCTGGGCCCATAACCAGGTAGACAGAAATTACTTTTCTGAGCATATCTAGGTGTGGCCATATGCTCAGGTTAACGAGATAGAAAAAGTGACTTTTTTTAGTTCCCCTTAACAAAAAACATTCTGCTTACCCTGGACTTCGGTTCTTCCCCCTTATAGCAGGTGCAGTGCAGATGTGGTAAGTAACCCAGTCTGGACCATTCAGGCAAGACAGCACCATAGGGGACTGCTGACCCCATGACTCTGAATGACCTCAAGGTGCACAACTGCTTCTCCAGCTCCGACTGGTCAGGCCATTGAGGAAGACAGAAGTGATGGCCTAGCTCATTCAGACCACTGTACACAAACATCTCTGTTAGAGCAGCTACTGCAGTGTAAAATATAAATTATATATCAAAGGTAACACTTTTTAGCAAAACTACTATTGTCCCACCTGCATGTATGCAGGAAACTCTCAAATACAAGTAACTTTGAGAAATGGGAATAACATGAAAAAGTTAATGCTCCTCCCCTCCCCCAAATGTCCTGCCTCAAATAAGTCCAGAGAAAAAAAGCATTATGAAAACATCTGAGTTGATGCAGAAGTCACTGGTGACTCTAGGACACGGCTCAAGACGACGTTAGTGGCGGAAGAATGAACGAGCAAAGGAAAGCAGCTGCCGTAGTCTGAGGACTGGAGAAGTGTGGCTGACAAGTAAATGTCAATATAAAGCCTAAAAAGCACATGTAGTAGTCAAGGATTGTTAGAAATTACCTATTTGTATTTTGTTATCATTGAAGATTTGCAATTTGAAGGCAGAGGGAGGGGATCAGGGAAGATGGACGTAACTAGAGATGTCAAAGAGACACAGCCTTGGGAAGGTACTTGAGGGCAGAAGATGCCAGGTTCAAAGTAACTGGCTAGTACTATCCTCAGGTCACTCTTAATTCTAGGCAATCCACAGTTTGAGAGTGGTTCCAGTGAGAGGTCACAGCAGGAGACATCTTAAAATAATCTTGGCTGGCCAGGCTGAACAAACACCTGTGTCAATAGCAATCAGCCTCTGCAAGCCACTCCCAAAGCTGACCCCCTACACCAGGGCACCCAGCCCGAGCCACCAAATCCATTTACATAGAAGGCAGCTTCTGACAAGGGGAGCAGTGAAAAGCCAGACATTACAGCACAGAGGTTCCCATAGTTAATGCTCACAGGTAGAAAGATGCACCCCACTTGGGTTTCCTAATTATCTGCTAAAACCACAGCAAACATCTTCACATATACTCCAGCAGTGAGGTTCCCTCCTGCTTGCCTTTTAAGTGAAGCCTGAGGGAAAATGGGAAGCAGTGGGGAGCAGGACTAAACAGTGGTGTAAAACTGCCACATTTGGAGAATGAGAAATGCGGATATCTTTCTGCCAGGCCTGAAAGGCAGAGGGAATGCACTCTGAGAGTGAGGGCTAATCGATATAAATCCTTTTTCTCTTTTTAAAAATGTGGTCCAAAAGCAGGAAGATAATGGAAACAGGAAGAGACAGAGCCTGTGAATCTGAGCAAGTAATGAAGTAGAAAACACTAGAAAAATGTAACATATTGAAAAATAAATAACTGCCAAGTTTAGCATCTATATTTTTAAAAATCGTGATTACAAATACTGTGCAAATACATTTAATTTTATTATGTCTTTATAGCAAATTCATTACAAAATGTTGTTGTACAACATTTAGAGAATACATATTTATATTGCCTATATATAATCATAGAGAATGCATATTTTTTTAATTAGGTTTTCCTTTTTCTTCCCCTTGCACTTCTCAGTTTCCCTCGTCCCTTCCCAAACACAGATCTGGCCGTCACAAGGACAGTCTTTGCTTTCTCTCCATCATCGTCACTGGAGCTGCCCGTCATCACACCTCCATCCTTTACAGGAGTCTCTTGCACGGAGTTCTGCAGATCTGGAGACCTGATTTTTGACTCTTTTTCTGCTTTTCTCCTTCGAATGTTCACTAAAGATAAACCTTCAGCATCCTCACTTGAAGATGCATCAGATGATTCTGAGAGGTAGGTCTCCCCCCAAAATCCACCACATTCATTCTCTCGTTTGGAATCCGTAAACCTCTTTCTTTTCAGGCTTGATGACTCTTTTAATTTATTAGCTGTGTTTTTCTTCTGGGTTTTTCCTTTTGCCTTATCAAGCAGCTCAAATTCTTTCTCCATAGCAACAGAAACTGCTTCTATTTCGCTGGCTGCTTCTTCTCTTTCTTTCCTTAGCATACATGTCACAGCTCTGTTTAGTCTCTGGCTCTTAATACGTTTATTAGCATCTTGTTTCTCCTGCTGAGCCACTCTAAAGAAAGAATCAATTCGGAGCTGTGTCTAAAAAAATAAAATAATAATAATAAATCAGACAAGTAAATAAAGCTTCCAAACCAAATCAA
Organism: Perodicticus potto; assembly: GCA_963574655.1. Taxonomy (NCBI): domain Eukaryota; kingdom Metazoa; phylum Chordata; class Mammalia; order Primates; family Lorisidae; genus Perodicticus; species Perodicticus potto. The sequence goes on along the minus strand of CAUYRH010086815.1, from coordinate 16,850 downwards.
CGAGCTCAACCTGGGTCACTCACATCGATTCTGTCAAAGAATAATAAATCTTTTTCTTCTTCTTCTTTTTTTTTTTTTTTTTTTGTGTGTGTGTGTGTGTAGTTTTTGGCTGGGGCTGGGTTTGAACCCACCACCTCCAGCATATGGGCCTGGCGCCCTACTCCTTTGAGCCACAGGTGCTGCCCCAAGAATAATAATTCATTATCTCCCCAAAGTCAGTTCTCTTTGAGCAGCACTTGTACCCAATCTGTCCTCTAAGTCCACATCCTGAATGAGAAATCTCTTCTTTGATACCCAAAGAGTGTTACATGTTTTTCTGTAGCCAAACAAATCATCTTCTTTCAGAGCAACACAATTCTGTGGGGTCTGTTTCTAAATCCTACCACATCCTTCTTTTCAACATTATCATCACACAGTACATGAGGAGGCAAGTTCACAGTCTATATTGGGATCAGGAAGAAATATTCATGCCTTTTACCCAGCAAATTTACTTTTAGGAAGATACTCTTTAAAAAGTAGTTACACAGGGAGAAAGTTGCATGCCTAAAATGTTTATCACAGCAATATTTATAAAAATTTGAAAATTAAAAGGACCAACTGAACAATTTAAATGTCTTTGAGAAAATGTAATCTGGTCATTCAAAATTATGAAAACTATGAAATACATACAAAATATCTTACATTAATAAGTGAGGGAAGGCAGGATTAGCTATAACAAGTTGCATTTCTGTGTGGTAAAATTATTTATGTGGGAAAATAAAATAAACCTAAATGTTGACATCTCTGTTAGAGAAAGTTGAAAATGGGTAGTTTTAATTCATTTTCTTTACTCTCTAATTTTGGAAAAATAAACACATTAAGTTCTATAATGAAAAAGGAAAGAAGTATTATAACAAAACTTATCTGAAATTAAGAAACAACCAGTCACTAAGCCAAATAGCTTTTCTTCTCCATTGGTTCATAATGTTTTCAGGAGATAAAGCCATGAGAAAAATAGGAGAAATTCCTGGAAATACTGTCTTAGTTTTGTTCATGCTTTTTCAAAATAAATCAAACCTAATAGAAATTGATTTAATTTAAATATGTTATCTCAAGATAAATGATCTCATTACTGCTAAGTTATTTGTATGTATGTTTGTGGACTGTTCCCAGGGTAGAAGAAGGCTTGTTTTGTTTGAATAGTAACACACAGATAAAGCAAGACAAAGTTACCTGTGGGAACTTAAAAGACCCATACAAAAAGGGTCTTTTCTCCTCAAAAATCTCTCCTACTGGTAAACAGGGACTGAACTGCTACCTTTAAGGATTCATTTATACAATTGAGAAATGTTAGTTCTTGAAGAAATTTTAATGATCAGAATTGCTTTGGATTGGACACATCCTAGGCATTTATTTATTTATTTATTTATTTATATGAGACAGAGTCTCACTTTGTCACCTCACCCCCAGAAGAATGCCGTGGTATCAGCTCACAGCAACCTCAAACTCCTGGGCTCAAGCGATTCTCTTCCTTCAGCCTCCCTAGTAGCTGGGACTACAGGCATCCACCATACCACCCAGCTATTTGTAGAGGTGGCGTCTCCCTCTGGCTCAGGCTGGTATCCAACCTGTGAACTCAGGCAATCCACCCACCTCGGCCTCCCAAGTACTAGGATTATAGGCGTGAGCCACCACGCCAGCCCATATCCTAGGCTTTTAAAAATGAAAATAACTATGAAGCAATATTTTTAAATCAAAAACACCTTAATGTGAAATCAATTATTAGACTGTTTTTTTAAAGTCAAAATGAGTAAGAAGGGACAGGAAAGCCAGCCCTAAGAGTGATAACAGAAATAAAGACAAAGTCCAGTTTTTCTCTTTTTCTATTTTCCTCTGTTCTCTTATCAAAAGTATTATAATTTCAAAATGTATGTTGGATGCCCTACAAATAAAAGCATTCACTGGTCTTTAACCACCGTCCACCACAGCCTTAGTAGGTTTATTCTTCACTCTGAACTTAGGAATTAGCCCGCCATGATCACCTGCTGGGCACTGAGCTGCTTTAACACTGGAAACAGACATTCATCTGTCTTCGTCCTGTTCCAGCCAAAATACCGCTGACAAAACATGCAAGCAGTTAAGACTTATAAAGGTTTTGAAAGATATTTAAACAGTGATAAACGAAAAGATCCCAAGAACCCATCCTTGATTACATACCCTTTATCTCCAAAGATTTTTGTATTTATAAAGCTTAGATTGTAAAAGAAAGGAATAACAAAACAAATCACTCCAACATAATCACCTGGCACTAGGCTCTTCAGTCCTCTAAGATAAAACATACTCAGCTATCACTTGAGGACATCAAAGACTCATGACTATCAAAAAAGATTAACCTGGAATAAAACAAATTTCAAACAGCCTACACATACCTTTGATTGAAAAAAAAAATCAATTGTAGTTTGAGTAATTCTATTGTGAAGTTTTAACTATTTATCCAAATGATTATTTAAATATATGGAAAAGAAAACCAGCAACAAAATGAACAAAATTAATCATCTTTTCTATTCTTTCAAAATAAATAATACTTGAGTATGTGGTTGTATCTATAAATGCTTGGTATTGTTTATTTCACATACAGATCCTCTTTGAAAGGAAGGAAAGGGAAAAAGGAATGAGAAGGAGAGTGTGAGATAAATGAGATATTAAGAAAAACGATCTGAATTCCTGTCCCATAAGTTTTAAACCAAACACATATTTTAGTTCCTTTATGTTTTAAGAAGTAAAAGGATATTCTCTAATTTTGTCAAGGTCAGGTTTCCCCCACAGAAACGATCCCTGGGAGTCATCCACCACAGGTTTGAGGTAAGCATCTGCGACAGCTGGGTTAGGAAAACCAGGTGTGAGCTGCAACTTCCGTAATTTTTTTTTCACTTTGGTGTCATGGGGATTTGGTCTTATCTTCGTATTTTTTTGAGCTTCATTCCACCACTCACTACAAGGGGAAAGGAAATATTCACAAAGCGATAAAACATTATAGTTCATGCACTATACATAGAGAACTAAACTTAAAGTTAGAAAATGTAAACTCCCAACTCCAAAGCAAATTAGATGATGTAAAGAATACTATTTTTATTGTTTTTAATATTATTAACCACACTGTACTTAGTGGTTAACAATACTTTTATTTACTGAATGCTCACTCTGTGCTCAGCACTGTGTTAAATATTTCATAAGTCCAGTAATCACACAAGCAGTGCCCTGTCATGAGCCTCACCTCACAGAGGAGAAAATGACCTCAAAAAGGAGCCTCTCAAGATTTCACAGGTGGATCAGCACGATCAGACTTTTCAATACCGCAAAAGTCAAAACTTCTCCGGGTCTGTCTCTCAGCAGTAAAAAAGAATATATCTATTATCTTTACTTCAAATCATATATAATAATGGATGCAAGACATGTAATAAAATGTAAAAATGCCAAGAATATTGCAAATTTTTAAAATGCAGATTTTAAATCCACATAATGTATAATCTGAATTTTGGAAAAAACATAAATGGGAAAAGAAAAAGAAAACATATTTAAAATGATAAATAACAGTAACAACTATTATTTTCCTGTGTGCTAAGCAATGTTCTAAGTGAAAATAGAGCTGTTCATTTTCTTTGTTATATTTTATTCATTTTTAAATTTCTTCTATGCTAATCCTGAATTACTATGGCAAGTTAAAGACAGTGGCACATTTTGACACTCCTCCATGGAGAGGCAGAGTCCATGTTGCCTCCCCTCGAGTCGGGTGGGCTCTGTGTAACTGACCAGTGTAACATAGGAAGTGACACTGTTCCAGGCCAGAGAGATGGCCCTTTCCACTTCCTGTCTCATGCTACCTTTGCTCTGCAAGCAGCCAGCATGCTGTGAGGAAGCCCAAATTCAGGACAAGGTCCAGATGGAGAGGAGCCAAGGCCCTCAGCCGGCAGTTAGCACCACCTGGCTAGCCATGTGAGTCATCTTAAGTGGATCCTCCAGCCCACCTGAGCTGCCCCAACGTGGACATAAAACATAGACGAGATAGTCCACAAGACATGACCAAACTTCAGATTCATAAGCGAAATCAATGACTTGATGTTTGCAATGCAGTGACAGAGGCCCAGAAAAATTAATACATTTAGGGGAAAAAAAGTGTCAAAAAAGGTAATAGCATAAACATGATCTTCACCAATTCATGCACTCAGTGGAACCTAAGAAACACCTGTATCTCGTGTTCCAGTGCTTCACACACTTACTAATCCATAGACCAGCTATGCACCTTGTCAATGTGGGAGTGCCCTCTAGTGTTGAAAAAGACTGGCTGCAGTCTTCACTGTAGCATCAAATGCACAAAAGAAAACAAGTTTTCTAGTCACTTTTCAACACTATTTCCAAGTGTGCACTGGGGGAATATCTATAATTCCTACTGGGTTTACTTTTGCATTTTCATCTTTGACATAGTAAACATGACCAAAAGTTAGGACAATCAGCATAGCACACTGTGAACTCACCAAGCCCAAAAGACCACAACTCTTACAAGAAGGCCTGGCACTTAACTTAAAAATGAAAGAAGGTGGCTCGGCGCCTGTGGCTCAATGGGCTAAGGCGCCAGCCACGTACACCTGAGCTGGCGGGTTCGAATCCAGCCTGGGCCCGCCAAACAACGACAGCTGCAACCAAAAAAAATGGCCAGGCGTTGTGGCGGGCGCCTGTAGTCCCAGCTACTTGGGAGACGGAGGCAAGAGACTCGCTTGAGCCCAGAAGTTGGAGGTTGCTGTGAGCTGTGATGCCACGGCACTCCCTCCAGGGTGACAGCTTGAGACTCTATCTCAAAAAAAAAAAAAAAAAAATGAAAGAAGGCGAGTGTCCATCAGCTGAGCTGTGGGGCAAATAACAGGGAGGGGTGACAAATGTGACTGATTCAAAGGATGAGTGCCCAGGCCAAGGCAGTGGGGTGAGAGGGGAGGGAAATTGTTATTACTCTATCCCAGCTATTTTGTAGCTATTTGGGAATTTGAGTCCCAGTATTTTCAGATATCTTTTTCCTCTCAAAAGAGTTCATATTTTATTGTAAAATCTCTCCAAATGGAGATGTTGGTGGCCAATTCAAAATCAAAGCTCTGTAGAGCACACTGTGTAGATGAGGCTACATTCAGCCTGCAGGACCAAAGCAGCTGCACTTTCTAGCATGAGTGCCTAGCCAGGAACTGGTTCGGAGAATAGAATGGAAAAGAAAGCAAGACAACATTTTCTTTTCTTTTCTTTTTTTTTTTTTGAGACAGAGCCTCAAGCTGTCTCCCTGGATGGAGTGCAGTGGTATCACAGCTCACAGCAACCTCCAATTCCTGGGCTCAAGTGAGTCTCCTGCCTCAGCCTCCCAAGTAGCTGGGACTACAGGCGCCCGCCACAACGCCCGGCCATTTTTTGGTTGCAGCCACCATTGTTGTTTGGCGGGCCCGGGCTGGATTCGAACCCGCCAGCTCAGGTGTACATGGCTGGCGCCTTAGCCCATTGAGCCACAGGCGCCAAGCCAACAACATTTTCAATTGTACTGGTTTTCCACCCTTTTCCTACTCTAACTCTGCGTCATCCAGCGAAACCACCTGAGCCAGGCAGGACTAAGGCTGCTCCTATCTGGCATCAATGAACTAGAAGACCAAGGCAGAAAAAAGCTGACTCTAAAAACTGTGAATAATTCAACAAGCAACAAATGAGTAAAAACTTTTGAAGAAAAGAAAAATGGGATATACAGGCCATTCGCTAAATCAGAAATGCAAACTGTCAATCAATATGCAAAATATTCATGCTCACTAGTAATTGGGAAAAAATTAGAAAGTCAGATACCATTTTCACTAACAGAATAATTAGATAAGAACCCAAAAATATATGTATAAGGAAATTCAAATCAACATTTGTTTTTACTTTTAAAAAGATTGAAACAACAACAGGCATTTGATTAAATTATAATAGCCACTCCACCCAACCCCCTCCCCCCGCCAGAAAAAAGATTTGAAGCCATTAAAAACAATGACATAAATCTATACATGGCTGTTCTATCACAAACAGGTTACAGGCAACATAAAAAGCATACAGCATCATCCATCCTGTAAAACACACACACTTACATGAGCGTGTGTGTGTGTGTGTGTGTGTGTGTGTGTGTGTGTATATGTATGTATACCTGTGCACAGAAAAGTCAAAAATTACATACACATAAACTGTACTCATCTTTTTACCCATATTTTATTATTCTTCTATGTAATTATTTTATTTGTATAATAAAGGCATTTATAGTTTTCAAGTTTTTACCTACCATAATCTATGAGCTACCTAATAACTTACCCTCAACATATAAATGTCCTCAATAATAAGAAAATTATCAAAAAAGACATTTACACCCATATGTGTACTGAAAATAGAGGACCACAATCATTACAATTTCAGACTCCTTTCAGTGATTCTAATCACTGATTCTTCAGACTAGAGCATCTGAGCATTTTTCAAACACAGGAGATATAACTGGACTGAACATTCATCAGCTACCACCAAGTAGCATCTTGTAACAAACTGATAAGTCAAAAGCTGCCTTGTGAATACACTAAAAACCACTGAATTATACAATTTAAAAGGGTGAATGTTACAGTTATGAATTGTTTCTATGTTTTTGTTTTGTTTTTTCAGGATATCAGAGAGAGATTTTACTTAGGCAGAACAAAGACAAGTGTAGAGCACTTCCAAAAAGAGTTGGAAATGGGTCCCCCTCAAGAAGGAGAAAAGACGCCACCAAGACAAACCTTAAGAAAAAGTTACTTTCACATAAATATTCATACCTCCTACCATCACAGAATCTTCAAACCTGAACAGTGTAGCCCATGTATAGCACAAGTCTGGGTTCTGGATGGAACGAGACTCCACTACTGAACACATCACACTATTCACACCATAAGAGACAGGATAGCAGCACTGCATGTAAAGCTCCTGGAATTAGACCTCCCCGTCCCTCCCTGGCTGAGCTCGCCCAGAACACTTAACACACAATTACATTTGCTTCTCCTTTACCCCGAGAACATAGGAGCCCCTTGAGGGGCTTTGACCTATTCATCTTTCCTAACCCCAAGGCAAGAGCAGTGTCTGACACATAGTGACTAGGCAAATATTTGTATGAATGAAATGGAAACTTTTTTATTCCTATGAAACCCACAGAACTAGCTTTGTATCCATGAGCTACGACACACCCAGCACCACTAAAAAAATCAATTGACTCTGATTTCATCAGAACTCTAGAAAAGGGAAAATAAACTTTAGTAACCCCAAACAATAGGTTCCACTGTTTTCTCAGTGAATAAGGATTTGTGATGGTTCAAGATATATATAACAGTCCTATTGTTAATCTGGGGGTTTACATAAACATCTTAGTTAGATCTTTTACTTACGAGAATTTTAGGAGAGGTTCCAGGCCATGTCCAGGGAATTCGTTGAGAATTTCCATGGCTGTTACACAACCTACAGTTGGTATTCCCTCAGTATAGTCACTTCCAAGCAAATAGGCCAAGTTTATTAATTTGTTCCGGTCCAAACCTCAACAGTAACAATTACATTTTTTTACTTTTATTTTATAAAGACATATTACATAACAACATTTTATTATATAAATTAGATGTGTGTGTACACGTGTGTGTATATATATATATATCTTCATCCAACAGCCAAAAATATATTTTTTATTATTTGAAAATAGATTCTTTTCTTAAATGGCATTCTGTAATAATTTTAAGGTTTCATCCATGCTCACAGCTTTCAATACCCTCTGTGCTCAGACTCCCAAATTTGGCTGTCTCACATGGATCTTTCTGCATCACAGTCACATCAACAGCTCTACTTGGGTATCTAATGGGCATCTCACACTGAGCACACCCAAACCTGAACTCGGCGTGTCTCCCTATTCTACGCTGCTCCTCCCTCAGTCCCTGTCTTACTGAGGACAGGTCCACTGGCCCAGCTGCTCAGGACCTAGAATCCTCCTCCCCCTCTCTCATACCCCTCCCCCAACCTACCCCCATGGCCCCTCTTTAGCACATCAGGCCCTACTGGATTTTGGTCTTTTCTTCACTGTAATGTTAATCCTTGCCATTCTACTCCTCCTTAGCCTCCTTCCTTGCCTATGACACACCAGCAAGCTTCTGCCTCAGGGCCTGTGCACTCACTATTCCAAGATGTCTATCTTCACCAATTGCTTCCTATTTCCTCTAGGCCCCTGCCCTAAAGTCACCTCTGAGTAAAGCCTCTCCTGACAACTTGCTCTGAGCCAGCACCTGTACTCTCAAGGACTGCAGCCTGCAGCTCACACTCTCCTCTCCTGCTATATTTTTCTTTCTCTCTCTCTCTATTTTTTGAGACAGAGTCTCACTTTGTCATCCTGGGTAGAATGCCCAGGCATCAGAGCTCACAGCAACCTAAAACTCCTGGACTCAAGTGATCTTGCCTCAGCCTCCCCAGCAACTGTGACTACAGGAACCTGCCACAACACCTATCTATTTTTAGAGATGGGGTCTCACACTTGCTCAGGCTGGTCTTGAACTCCTGAGCTCAAGTAATCCACCTGCCTTGGCCTTCCAGAGTGCTGGGATTACAGGCATGAGCCACTGCACTCGGCCTCCTGCTATATTTTTCTATATGGCACATACCAATGACTTCAAATGATAATTTATTTGCATATCACTTTTTTCTCCTACTAGAGTATTTTATTCTCTGCTGTTCCCCCCTTGTCAATAACAACTGGCACACAGGAAGTCACGAGATACATATTTGCTGGATGAATAGAAGCATGAATGATCAATTCCACAAACATGGCTACAGACCCAAGGGCAGGAGAGATTCCCACCTGCTGCCACTCTCTACCATTTCAGTTCACTCTGGAGGTCTCAGGCAACTAGCTGAAGTCTAACTAAGTCAGATGATTAACTACCTAAACATGCCATTATTTTAAGTTCTTAATTCTAATTTTAAAGATCTTATTCTTTTATATAAGCAAAAAACTCACTTACACAAAAACTTGTACAGATCTACCATTTCCATGAATGCATCAAATTCCTGTCTTGCAAAGAAAAAAATTCCTAAGACAAATTCTGAAGGTAAATTTCAGAAAGTAATCATACTCTGAAGTCTTACCTAATTGGTTGTGAAAGTCCACATATTGGTAATATTCCACTAACTTGTTTTTATTAAAGAAGTTTTTATACACATGCCGTGCTCCAAACAGCCAGATATCACTATCATCAGTGATGGTTCCACAAGTCTGGTCGGTCAAGTCTAGGATGGCACATTGCGCCTCTGCCTCCATTGGAGCCTGGACGTAGGGAATGCCGAACAGCCGCAGGAGCTCCTGCAGAGTTAAGAGACAAGGGTGACTCCCAGGGACACGCACTATACCGCCTTGACCACCAGGAGCTCAGTTCCCGCACAGTTACAGACACACTGAGCGAACCCTAGAGACGTGCACTACTTGGCCTGACCACCAAGGGCGCAGTTCCCCCAGAGTTACAGACACACAGAGAGAGCTCCAGAGACATGCACTACAAAGCCTGACCACGAGGGGCGCAGTGCCACACTCAGGGGAGCCCAGGGAAGGTGTTAGCTAACGCCTAAGCTGAGCACGCACCTGGCTTTCCAGACACATCTGCCCGGTTACAGTAGCAGCAACCCGTTCTTGCTGCTGCTGTTGTGCTTTTAGGGAATTCTGTTCTGCTAAAAGGTTGTTCTCCAGAGTTTCCAACTCCTCCTATAAAAAAAATTTTTCATGTGTAGGTTATGTTACTTGTGCACCAAGTTCATTTTTTACAAAAAAGCCTGCATTTATTCTGACTGAAATTACCAATAAGCTTTTTCTCCTTACGAAGTATTCCACTTGGATTTCTGAGAAACAGTCTGTAATATCTTTAGAGTTCCCTCACTAAATCACATGGAAAATGGAGTCTATCCCAGGCAGTAACCTACATAAAAAAGGAACCATCAGCTAGAAGATGCATTGGAAATAGCTAATAAATATTCCTCCAACAATTCCCCACAACCCACTTAACTTGATTTCCTTAATAATAGTTTAGAACACAATGTTACATTATTACCAAATTGATATCTTGCCATTCATTGAACGAATCATCTGCATCTTTTTCAGCTTCTTCCTGTGCCTCAACATTGAAGTCCTGGCTTTCAGAGTTGTCCTGTGGGGGGCTCCTAGTGTCAGCAGCGGCTTCTTCCTCCCTAATTCCTATCGTTTCCTCTTCATCTTGTTCAGAGGGAGGTCTGGAAGCTTCCTGCAATTCGGCTTGAAGTTCATCATCACTAACCACACTCTGCACTTCAATGAAACTCCCTGTACCAAAAGAATAAGGTCACTTCATCTGCACTGAAAGACTAAAATTGCCCTGAAATCAAGAAGTTTCTGAAGGATCCTAAAAAATGTACCCTAAAAAGGTAAAGATCTGAATATAACAGAAAACATGAAATAGTAACATATTACTACTATATGTGAATAAATTTTTTTTATCATAAATGCTTATAACTTCAAAGCAAGATTTTTCAAGTAGATAAATGGGCAATGTCCTTCAAAGTAGGAACCAAACTCTCTTAACATTTCCCTATTAGCTTTATACACATATGTTCTAAGTTAACTAATACTGCTTTACACGAATTTAAAATTGAGAACTGGCCAAGTATATAAACAACTATGGAGTTTAATAAATACATTTTATGCTGTGTCACCATGAACATAGTGACACTAAAGCCGTGACTTAGTGAAAAGAATCCTGGATAAGCACTCAGGGGAAATAGCCTTTCCTAGTCCACTTTGCTTCTCCATTTGATGTCTTTTCTTTTCTTTAAAATATATTTGCTGGTTCCCTTCCCTTCCTTCGAGGGGAATTTTGAGGGTTTGAGAAGACAATCGGGAGAAAAGAAGGGCTATGTCCAAAGAGGAGGCAGCCAAGAATGAAGAAGCCAGTGGGATGCAGACATGGTTTTGAACAGAGAGAGAACAAGCATTAAGTAGATGCACTGAAAATCATGGGAGCAATGTTTCTGATCATTAGGGTAATTATAAAAGGGAAGGTGAGAATGAACCCTGGGATGCTGGATTAGAATCGCAGAGATCAGTGTAAACTCATGGATTTTAACATAAAGATAGATATAAAAATAAATGTAGATGTGTGTGCTTGTGTGTCTCTGTACACATAAATATAATTCCTGGGTCTGTGCTGAAGGCACCTGAGCACACTCAGCGTCCAGCTCATGGTTTCTAAATGTCAAGCCCATTAAAAGGGACCAGGACTCCTTGGTGAAACGGCTGGTTCCAGAGCCGGGGCAGAGTAAGTACAAAATAAGCCTGGAATATCTTGGTCAGAAAGTAACAAAATGCTCACAATAAAATGAGGAATTGTCAAAAGCCACTTGAAGGGCCCTCCCCACCCCACCCCACCCCACCCCGGAGACAAAGCTGAGATCATTTGAGCAAGAAAATAAATTATGATAGTATTATAATGTAACTCACAGAATAGAATAGGAATCCAGTAGTATATACTGATTTAAAAAAATAGTAAATAGGAGAGAAGAGAAAGATCTTTCTTATGGTAGGATGCCAACTAAGCAATACATAAGGAGTGACAGTTAGGAAAGCACCATTCGACAACTATCAACCAGCACAGTAACGATTTACTCAGGTAAAAAATCAACAGCTGCTAAAACAAGTGCATGAAAGATTGTTCACATAGGGACAAAAATCCCTTTCTACAAAATGCTAATTACAAAGGGGAAATTTAATTTTAAAGTGAAGGAACCTGGCAGATACTAGGAAACAAAGTATGTGTGTGTGTACAGATTCTCGTTACTCTAAGTAGCTGTGGTCTATAAAGTCACTGCAAACGCTAAATTGGCTGTGGGGAAAATTGAGCCCTGATTTTCAGCAAAAGACTGGCTTCCTGCTTGAGAGACCTAGAGAATCATGAGAACGGCATGTGAGTCGCGTGAGTGCAGATCAGAAAACTGGCCTCCAAGACAGAATATGTATGTAAGGTGTGGCAATAAGAGTTACAGTAAAGATTCTCCAGATTCTAAAGGTCCCTTGATGCTGGAGGCAGAGGTTGTGCTTGAGGTCTGCAGTTTTTCAAAAACAAAGGGGGAGACATTCTATCTGACCTTCTCCATGTCCCCCTCATCAGTGCTGATGTCCGGCAAGCAGCTTTTGTCTACTTCTTCCTGTTTTATGACAATAAATATGGACCTGAGGTTTAATCTGGAGGGCTCCTCCCAGAGTTCCTCGACTCTGTGTCAAGCCTCCTCTTCCTTCCTCACATCAAGACTCCCTCATCTGGTAACCCAAAATCCCTTTGATTAGCCAATACGGAGTCACTGCTTGTAGAGCAAACATATATACATATACATATATATGAACATATTTCATGTAATTATCTTAAATCCTAACACCACCATCTTAGTAGATACTCTGTTTTACAAAAGAAAAACAAGCTTCAGCAGTGTCACCCCATTAATAGGTGGCAGGGCTGGGATTCAAACCTGGTCCCACTGGAGCCTCCCGCTCTGTAGCACACTCCCCTACTGCCTCCACCCTCTGGCCATCTCTGCACAAGTGCTGAAACAAGGCAGAGTGTCTTCTCACTCCATCCCAGTGGGGACACAGTGTGGCAGCTCAGATTCTTCCCGAGCTCTACAAATGTCCGTAAATCACCACAACAAAGACATCACAGTAAGTGCTGATTCTCACTGTTACAAATATGTTTTAGTGAGTAGGCAATTTTGCAAATATGGAATTCAGGAATACAAAGAATCAATAGTATCTATGCATGTATGTGTAGTGTAACAGAGCTACACGATATACATAAGTAGAGAAGAAGTAACAGAGACAGAAGGAGAGGTAATCAAGCAAATGTGGTAAAATGCTAGCAACTGTGGGACTGGGTGAAGGAGCCAAAGTGTTTTATAATAGTCTTCCAACTTTTAAAGTTTGTAATTACAGTAGAACCTCCATAGCCGACCACCTCCTTAAGGTGACCTAATTTTCATAGACTGGACATGTACCACATGTGTGTATCCGCTCAGTCGGCCTAGTCCCTTAGGCTGACCACCCCCGTATGTTGATCAGTTGTTACAGTCCCTCGGGTGGTCAACTAATAGAGGTTCTACTGTATTTCAAAATGAAGAGATTTTAGAGACTAGAAGAAAACTCACCTTTACCAACTAAGGCATTCTGTCGTTTAAAACAAAAAGCAGCATCAAAAGGCATAGCAAAACAGGAAAGGCCAAGATTCTGTTACTAGCTGTGTGTCCCCGGGGAGTCATTTTACTTTTCTTTCCAAGTCTCTGGTTCTGCAGCTGTAAAATGGGACTAGAGGATCTCTCAGTTGCTAGAGATGTGAAATCCTACCATTTATCTCTAAAAGAACACAGCACTTACCATCAGATTCACTTTCTTCAGAGTTCATTTCCATTGGTTCTATGGCCTTTGGAACCAGAATTAAATCCTGTCCTGAAGACTCAATCATCTCCTGTTCTTGGATGGTGTTTAGGAAATTCTTGTGCTCTTTAGCATTAGATGATACCACATTTTCTAGGTCACCTACTGCCTCTGAAGGGACATCTACGTTACTCTTTTCTTGCAAACTGACAGCACCAATGACTTCAGAAGCAGGATTTTGTCCACGTTCTGTTTCATCATCACTTGAAAGAGCAGAGGGAGCATATTTACTCTCGGGTGGGCAAATGTCTTCCTGTGGCTCGAGCACTGTGGTACATGTTTCATCCCTGGACACCGAACTTGCACTTGTTGGCAGTGCCTGTGTCAAGACCCTTCCACCCGCCAGCCCAGGAGCATCCCTGGGTATAATCACTGCACTTTCTGAGGAAAGTGGGTCTTTTCCATCTTTAATGACAGATTCATCATCTGTCTGAAAGGCTTCACCCGCCACATGAATAAACGATGTTTGTTCCTTTGTGACATCAGAGTCACCGCCTTGACGAAAGAAGGTACTCAGTAAAGGAGCCGAGTCTGTCAGCCCTCCCTCGTCAGGAGTGCTGGCGACACACTCCTCCGCAGAATTCACACTGGCAGAAGCCAGCACGGGAGTAAACAGCACTCCTTTTCCATTGCTCACTGTAAGTCCATCCTTGTCCTCAGCGGAACTGTCCAGAAGCAGTCTGGTGGCTCCTGGCCCTGCCGACCGCACGGGACCTGCAGGTACCTTCACGTCTTCATCATCATCGAGAGCTCTCTGAATGGCGCAGAGAGTCCTCGGGGACAGCGAGCCCGCACCTGCAGCAGCGCCTGCACTCCTGCCCCCGCGCTGCCTTCCATCTTCACTCTCCTCTTCGGAGCTGCTCCCCAGCAGCGCAGCTTGCATAGCCAGCAAAGTTCTAGGAGAAGGAGGGGCGGCGCCAGCCCCTTCCTCGGCCTTCACTTTTTCACATGGAGGTGACTTAATTTCAAAAGACGTGCTGTGCATTTTGCTGGAAGAAGGAAGAGATTCTGAATCCACTTCTGCAACTTTCTTAGCTTGAATACCTTAAGAAGAATTAAAACATTACTCACAATGCAGTTTCACACCATGACAGCACAATTCTAGTAAAATCAGTAAGAGAATACTGGTCCTCAGAAATTAAGTTACAAATTTTCATTAAGTCAGCAAGCAGGAGTTCATTCATTAGTCAATTTTAAAGTAGGCTGGCACTATAGTAGTTAATCCATTAACAGCTACATAAAATTGTTATTACATGCCCAGGATTTCATTAATATTACCCAGGGATGATAGTCTATAGAATGCAGAGGCATGACTTATTTTTGGTTTTCAAAAATCGAAAAAATGATGGTGCCTGATACCTTTTATCAAAATGTAATGTGAAGTGTCTTCAGAGACCACTCTCCTTGACTCTACCTCCTTCAAAAAGCCCCCTTCATCTTCATATTGCCTTTGGATTTGTCCTGAATGTTGCTGATTCATTTCCTTTTGGACCTGTTCTATGTGCTGGTTTAGGTAGTTTTTTTTAAGCAAGCCTTTGAGTTGGTATTGTGAAAAGTCATTGGACTCCTAAAGGCAAAATAAATAATATTATGGTTTTATATTAAATACAGATAACATTACCATATTCTCACTCTTTTCCTCAAAGGGGGACAAGGAATAGTTGGCTTTTTTCACTGATGGTAGTTTCATGTTATAAACATAAAAGTTGACAGTACAGAAAACATAACTTCTTTCTAAAAAAAGATCTTTAAAACAAAAAGAACTGGGCAAAAAAAAATCATGAATGCTGTTTATAGTTTATTCAATGAACATTTATTGAACCCACACACATAATGCCGGACATCTGACTAAGGCTTACCTGATAGACAACCTTCTAGAAAGCAAATATATAAGGACATAAAGTGACTAGCACAGCCCTTATCCCTTAAAAGACACAGAATAAAGCACAGCAATCAAGGTTATTAGTAATAACAATCTTTATAAGGCATTTCCCATGGAGGGCATTCCCCTAGACACTTGCACATCTACTACCTCATTTTATTCTCAAAAACCATCCAGTGAAACACATATCACTCTCCAATCCACAAATGAAGAAATCAAAACTCAGATAGGTTAGGTAATCTCCCTAGAGTCACATGGTGCCTAAGTGGTGCATCTGGGATCAAAAGCTGATTGATTCACTGTAACTGATTTTATTACTACAATAGTCCCCCCTACTCTGTAGAGGTATGTTCCAAGACCCACAATGGATATCTGAAAACACAGATAGTACTGAACTAACTGCTATCAGTCAGAAGACATTTCTGCTCACAAACTGAATGCCTTTTCTGTCTTCTTTTGATTATTTTTTTTTTTTTTTTGATTTTTTCTTTTTAAGTTTTTTTGGCCGGGACCGGGTTTGAACCCACCACCTCCGGTATATGGGACCGGTACCCTACTCCTTTGAGCCAAAGGCACCGCCCTAGCCTTTTCTGTCTTAATTAAGAACTTACCACACACTGTGGTCACAACTTGTGCAGTTTGTGGTACAATAGCAAAACCAGCACCAATTTCTTTTTCCTTCTTTACCATTTCATGATAGAAAATTCATTTTTACTGTATTTCTTTGTGACTTCAGAACATAATTTTTTTCTTTTCATATTAAGCCAAGAACTTTTACCTTTCACTTAAAGGAAGCACTTTATGGCTCCTCTTCACCTGTTCAAATTGTGCTTCTGGGCCTTTATTGAATAAAATAAGAGCCATCTGGACACAAGCACTGCACCACCATGACAGTCAAGCTGATGATAACTGAGGTGGCTACTAAGTGGTCAACAGGCAGGGACTGGTTAGAGTAGAGACAAAGGGAAGATCCATGTCTCCGGTGGGACAGAGGGACAGCATGAGATTTCTTCAAGCTACTTAGTATAGCAGTAATTTGAAACTTAACAAATTATTTATTTCTGGGATTTTCCACTTAATATTTTCAGACCATACTTGACTATAAATAACTAAAACTATGGAAAGCAAAACTGCAGATAAGAGGGGACAACTTTATTATGACCAATACTACCATTACTGCTTACTGTCACTAGGATTATCAACAACATTACATCTGTGCCACGTACAGATGAGACAAAGGGCCAACAGGGATGACTTAGAACTTCTCTATCAAAATTACAGATCCATGGCTCGGCGCCTGTGGCTCAACGGGCTAAGGCGCCAGCCACGTACACCTGAGCTGGCAGGTTCGAATCCAGCCCGGGCCCGCCAAACAACAATGACGGCTGCAACCAAAAAATAGCCAGGCGTTGTGGCGGGCGCCTGTAGTCCCAGCTACTTGGGAGG
>CAUYRH010086813.1:0-11241 GCA_963574655.1 Perodicticus potto | reverse complement strand
CCTCAAGCTGTCACCCTGGATAGAGTGCTGTGGCATCACAGCTCACAGCAACCTCCAATTCCTGGGCTCAAGCGAGTCTCTTGCCACCGCCTCCCAAGTAGCTGGGACTACAGGCGCGCGCCACAACGCCCGGCCAGTTTTTGGTTGCAGCCGTCATTGTTGTTTGGCAGGCCCGGGGGCTGGATTTGAACCCTCCAGCTCAGGTGTACGTGGCTGGCGCCTTATAAGGCCCGTTGAGCCACAGGCGCCGAGCCAGGGAGCGATTTTAAGCCGAACGAGGCGTCCGGGCGTCGTCAACTCCGCTGTTAAATTTGGACACTGTTGACGACGATTGCGTGTTTGTCCCGATCCCCGGTGATCTGCTCCCGCGTGGGCATCGGAGACGCAGGGTTGTACCTTTTCCGTGGTGAAGGGCACCGTGTGCCACACGTGACAGTTTTTTGCTGCGTTACGAGCCCGGCAGTTTTTCTTGGCTGTCTTCTCACAGGATTCCCCAAGTGATGCGCGGCTGAGGCGGCTGAGGCGGCTGGGATGCCTGGAGCTCTGGCTCCAGCAGCCGTGCACGCCAGCTGGGTGACAGCGCTGCAAAGTCCGGGCCAGGTCGTCAGCCTGAACTGCGTTAGCTGAAAGCCAGTGGGTTGCACACGTGCTGTCCCTTATGCCTGGGCGTGGCTAAAGGTTTTCCTTGGAAAATCTGTATCTGCAGGCACAGGGCCTGGAAGAACCTAATCACGTTTCAAATAAACGTGGGCGGGTCAGGTATGCATTTGTAGTTCGGCAGGAAAACAGTGCTCAAGTGGTGCGAGTCCTGCCCTCTTCCACCAGCAGCATCCTCACTGTGACACAGGCGAGGCAGAGCTGCGAAGAACCTTTCCTGTATCAATGCGTTTGTGTGTTAGAGGGTTATTCAAAGAAAACGTATCCCTGAAGTTTATGTGTGTTTAAATTTATTTTGAAATTTGCATATAGTAAAATTCACTTTTTGCCATATGGTTCAATGAGTTTTGACAGATGCGTAGAGTCTTGTGCCTCCCACCACCATCAGAGCCCAGAGCAGTTCACCCCCTCCACATTTCCTTCTGTGCCCCTCCTTCGTAGTCATTCCATCTCTTCATCCTCCCCTCCCGTTGCCACTGATCTGTTCTCCATACCTGCCGTCTTGCCCCCCCCCCCGGGTATCATAGGTGGACTTTGAATCTAGCTCCTTCACTTGGCATAATGCATGTAAGATTCGGGTGTGCTCCACTTTGTCCCTGAGGAGTAAAGATGCAAGAGCTTGAAGTATTGCTTGAAGAAACAGCCTGAAAGACTAAAACATTGTTTGTTATTTTTTTGTAGAGACAGAGTCTCACATTATCGCCCTTGGTAGAGTGCTGTGGCATCACACAGCTCACAGCAACCTCCAACCCCTGGGCTTAGGCGATTCTCTTGCCTCAGCCTCCCAATTAGCTGGGACTACAGGCGCCCGCCACAACGCCCGGCTATTTTTTTTTTTTTTTTTGCAGTTCAGCCAAGGCTGGGTTTGAACCTGTCACCTTCAGTATATGGAGGCCGGGGCCCTACTCGCTGAGCCACAGGCCCCGCCCTGAGACTAAAATATTTTTAAGTGAGGAGAAAAGTTGTAAAACTCCCAGTTTATTAAAAAATGTCAACAGTGTGGGACTACTTATACCAAAAGTGCAATCTTTCCTACTTCTGTAGTAGTGTGTAGTCTTTTCTCCGCATACATAGCTCTTTTTTGTTTTTTACAGAGTCTCACTTTGTCACCCTCGGTAGAGTGTAATGGCGTCACAGCTCACAGCAACCTCCAGCTCTTGGGCTTAGGCAATTCTCTTGCCTCAGCCTCCTGAGTAGCTGGGACTATAGGTGCCCGCCACAACACCTGGCTATTTTTTGGTTGCAGTTTGTCTGGGGCTGGGCTAACAGTGAGGTTATATTGAGTATATATTATATATTTTCACTTAATGATCTTTGATTAAAACGCTTAGATGTGTCCAGTATACATACACAAATTTCCCTCAACCTTTTTAATAACTGTATGGTATTTCCTAGTGTGACTGTATTATCATTTATTTAATCAGTCCCCTGTTAATTGACATTATGGTTATTTACCATTTTCAACCACTATGTTCCTGCCGGGGGACAGTGGTCAATGCTTGTGTCTGTGTCTTTGTGCATATTTTAGCATTCTAAAGGTGAATTTGGGTTTAAATGATAGCTAATATTTCATGAGAATCTTTTTTATTATTTGCTTACTTTTATAGACACCTTGCTGTGATTCATGAGCATTTCTTTTTCTTTTATTTGAGACAGAGTCTCAGTATGTAACCCTCGGTAGAGTGTGGTGGCATTACAGCTCACAGCAACCTCAAACTCTTGGGCATAAGAGATTCTCTTGCCTCAGCCTCCCAAGTAGCTGGGACTATAGGCGCCCACCACAACGCCTGGCTATTTTCTTTTGCAGTTGTCTTTGTTGTTTAGCTGGTCCTGGCCAGGTTCAAACTCAGCCACCCTCAGTGCATGTGGCTGGTGCCATAACCACTGTGTTATGGGTGCTGAGCCATTCATGAGCATTTCTTATGTTCTAGGGATCATTCTCCAGGCCAGGGTTACTTTGCCAATAAAACTCCAGGGGGACCAGTCTTCTCTCTCAGCCCTTTTCATTCTGTCTCCATCTGATTCCTGACTTTTCATTTGAATTTTACTAGTACCAGCTTAAAGAGAGGTCAGCTCAGTCTGTGTGTAGGGCTGCCCAGAGGGCCAGTGGGTGGAAGGACAGAGACTTCTCCAGCAGGGGAGATCAAGTTGGTCCTGGTAAATTTGACTTCTGTTGATGTCTGCTTCAACAGTGATTACCAAGTCCAGTTAGGCAAGTTGCTTGGCCTACGATGGCCCATTTTCCTTTAACAGTGTGGAACTTACTAAATCTTTATGAAGAGCAAATGAGATAATATAGGAAAAGTGCTGTATAAGGAACAGTTACTCTTTGTATTATCTTTTCTAAAGATATGTATGTTCCCGCTATTTTTCAACTAATACGTATGTTCCCGCTATTTTTAGCTGGTCCATAGAGGCCACAGTTGGAGGATGAGTCAATTACATTGACATAATTTAAAAGCTTTATTTTAGCCAGTGCAATAAGATCAGAAAAAAAAAGAAAAAGCAGCCAGGTGTGGTGGTTCAAGCCTGTAATTCTAAAGCCAGGCACGGTGGCTCACACCTATAATCCCAGAACTTTAGGAGGCTGAGGCAGATGGATTGCTCGAACTCAGGACCAGACTGGCCAGAGTGAGACCTGTCCCTATTAAAAAATAGAAAAACTAGCTGGGCATTGTTGTGGGCATCTATAGTCCCAGCTACTTGGGAGGCTGAGGCAGGAGGATAGCTTGAGAGCAGGAGTCTGAGGTTGCTAACACCATGACACTCTACCCAGGGTGACAGAGTAAGACTCTGTCTCAGAAAAATAAAAAAAGAAAAGAAAGAAAAAGCATACAAATTGGAAAGGAAAGATATAACTATCCCTATTTTCAAACAACATGATTATATAGAAAATTGAAGGAATCTGTGAAAAAAAACTATTAGAACTAATAGTTCTAAAAAGTATTAGAACTAATTAGCAAAGTTATAAAATACACCATCAAAATTGATGCTACTTCTATATACAGTGGTCCTTGAAGGATACATTCCAAGACCCTCAGTGGATGCCTGAAACCTTGGATAGTACCAAACCCTATATATACTATTTTTTTCTATACATAAATACCTGTGATAAAGTTTAATTTATAAATTAGGCACAGTAAAAAATGAATAACAACAATAAAATAGAACAATTAAAACAATATACTGCAAAAGTTATATGAAAATGTTCTCTCTTTCAAAATTATCTATTTTATTGTGTTCCCTGTTTTCAGAGGGCGGTTGACTGTGGGTAACTGAAACCACAGAAAGAGAAACTGTGGACGACAAAACCACAGATAAAGGTGTACAATTAGAAACTGAACCAGCAGTGTACAATTAGAAAGTGAAATTAAAAAAAAAAAATACCATTTCGGTGATTTTGTGCCTGTAGCACAGTGGTTATGGCACCAGCCATATACACCAAGGCTGGCGGGTCGAACCCAGCCTGGGCCACCTAAATTACAATGACAACCACAACAAAAAATAGCCAAGCCTTGTGGCGGGCGCCTGTAGTCCCAGCTACTTGGGAGGCTGAGGCAAGAGAATCACTTAAGCCCAATGGGAGGTTGCTGTGAGCTGTGATGCCATGATACTCTACCAAGGGCAACATAGTGAGACTCTGTCTCAAAAAAAAAAATAATAGGCTCGGCACCTGTGGCTCAGCGGGCTAAGGCGCCAGCCACGTACAACTGAGCTGGTGGGTTCGAATTCAGCCCAGGCCCGCCAAACAACAATGGTGGCTGCAACCAAAAAATGGCCAGGCGTTGTGGCGGGCGCCTGTAGTCCCAGCTGCTTTGGAGGTGGAGGCAGGAGACTTGCTTGAGCCCAGGAATTGGGAGGATGCTGTTAGTTGTGATGCCACAGCACTCTACCCAGGGCGACAGCTTGAGGCTCTGTCTCAAAAAAAATCCTAAAATTTCCAATAATTATTAAGAGTTCTGTATGTGGATAACATGGCTTAATCAGTTTTTTTTTCCTTTTGAGACAGAGCCTCAAGCTGTCACCCTGGATAGAGTGCCGTGGCATCACAACTCACAGCAACCTTCAATTCCTGGACTCAAGCGAGTCTCCTGCCTCCGCCTCCCAAGTAGCTGGGACTACAGGTACCCGCCACAATGTCCAGCCATTTTTTAGTTGTAGCCATCATTGTTTGGTGGGCCCAGGCTGGATTCGAACCCACCAGCTCAGATGTACGTGACTGGCACCTTAGCCGCGTAAGCCACAGGCGCTGACCCTTAATCAGTTTTTTATATACCAATTTCCTTTACCCAGAAATACCAAACATTTTCTCTCCCACTGTAATTCCAAACAGTGATATGACTAAAAGATAATACCAGTAAATATTTAGAAATGACTGTGTTGTAGAGTTTGAAATGATTTCAAAGAAAGATAAATAGTTGCCATAGCCCCTGAATCTGTGCTCTTACCCCTAGTAACTTAAGTGGAAAACACTCTTATTATCCCAACTACACAAGACATGTGAAGGCGTATGCCTAATCCCTGCCGGGAATCAGAAAGGAAAAAAACCATCTGGGCAAGGAATGAAGGAAACAGTAAGTAGTATGGAAAAACAGCCAAATTCTTCTTAAAATGTAATTCTCCGTAGTAGTCACTCTCCTTGTTTCAAAGAAGGCAAGTGTATAGGAATTCATACATGTGTATGTTTTAAGACATGTCACTTAATAGTTTCAAATTACATTATGTAAGAATCATTTTCTAGGGCAGTACCTGTGGCTCAGTGGGTAGGGAGCCAACCCATATACCAAGGGAGGGGGTTCAAACCTGGCCCCAGCCAAACTGCAACAAAACAAACAAACAAAAAAAATAGCGGGGCATTGTGGCAGGCTGCTGTAGTCCCAGCTACTCGGGAGGCTGAGGCAAGAGAGTCGCCTAAGCCCAGGAGTTGGAGGTTGCTGTGAGCTGTGTGATGCCATGGCACTCTACCAAGGGCGATAATGTGAGACTCTGTCTCTACAAAAAAAAAAAAAAAAAAAAGAATCCTTTTCTAGCCACTAGGCTAATAATAAAAAAAAATTCACGTGATTAAAAAGATATAAAGCTCGACCTCCAGAATGTAAATTGCCAAAGGGAAGTCATCTTAGCATCTTATTATTTTTGTTTATTTGGGTTTTTTTTTTTTTTTTGAGAGAGTCTCACCTTGCCAACCCTTGTAGAAGCTGTGGTGTCAGAACTCACAGCAACCTCAGACTTCTGCACTCAAACAATTCTCTTGGTGCCCACTACAACAGCTGGCTATTTTTAGAGGTGCGGGGTGGGGGGGTCTCGCTGTGGCTCAGGCTGGTCTCGAACTCGTGAGCTCAGGCAATCTGCCCGCCTCTGCCTCCTAGAGTGCTGGGATTACAGGTGTAAGTCACCACACCCAGCCCCTTGTTTTTTTTTTTTTTTTTGAGACAGAACCTCAAGCTGTCACCCTGGATAGAGTGCTGCAGCATCACAGCTCACAGCAACCTCCAATTCCTGGGCTCAAGCGAGTCTCTTGCCTCCGCTTCCCAAGTAGCTGGGACCACAGGCGCCCGCCACAACGCCTGGCCATTTTTTGGTTGCAGCCGTCACTGTTGTTTGGCAGGCCCGGACTGGATTCGAACCCGCCAGCTCAGGTGTACGTGGCTGGTGCCTTAGCCCGTTGAGCCACAGGCGCCGAACCCCAGCCCTTTTTATTTCTTTTTGAGATAGGAGTTTGCTCTCTTGCCTGGGCTAGAGTGCAGTGGCCTGATCATAGCTCAATGCAACCTCAAACTGCTGGCTCAAGCAATCTTCCTGTCCCAGCCTTCCAAGTAACTAGGACCATGGGCACACATTGACACCACCATGTCCAGCTAATTTTTCTGATTTTTTTCTTTTTTTTTTTTTTGGTCCTGCTATGTTGCCCAGGCTGGTCAGGAACTCCTGACCTTAAGTAATCTTGTCTCTGTTTCCCAAAGTATGGGGAGTATAGGTGTGAGCTATTGCACTTGGCTGAGAAGTCATTTTAAACTTTACTGCTCTTTTTTTTTTTTTTTTTTGGTTGCAGCGATCATTGTTGTTTGGCGGGCCCGGGCTGGATTTGAACCCGCCAGCTCAGGTGTACGTGGCTGGCGCCTTAGCCCATTGAGCCACAGGCGCCGAGCCTAAACTTTACTGCTCTTTAAGAAAATATAAAATCCTTATTTAGTCTCACTTTTTACACATTAAATAGGGAAGCAAATACTCTATGTTATATTCTCTGTGGGCAAAAGACTTTTTTCCTCTTCCCCTACTACGAACCATTTCCTATGTCAAAAAAGCAGCCATAGGCAAGTCAAGAGATACAGCCAACATCTGCACAATGCTTTATTATCACAGCTGCATATAATAATGCAGAATTTGATCTACTCAGAATTCAAACACCGTCAAAATCCCTCAAATTCGGAATTCTGGGAAGAGGGCCGACTAGTAGCAACCTTCAGCAGAGGCTCCTGAACAGAGGAAGAAAAACTGGACGCAATCGGACTCTATGAAGCCAAAGACAGGGAGTTGAGCCAAGAAAGAAGTTCAGCAAACTGTAACTCCAAAGAAGAGCATTTAAGAAACCAACTTACAGGTACAAAGTCTATCGACTATAGGATGGGAGACCCCCCTCCCCTAAGCAGGGGGCCTGCGAGCAGGGAACAAGAGACCTCTTATTTTACCTTGCTGGAGAGAGCCGCTAAACTCTAGGTCTCTTTCTCCTGGGAGGTCCCACTAATAAGCCTAGATACCACCCCGCCAGGCATAAAATTGAACAGGTATTTTCCCCCACAAGTCCAAACTCCCAGTCCACTCTTTCCCCCTCATATGGCGATCTGAAGTCCTGACCCCCTGCAGAGCAAAGAGTGTTGGGTCTTGTCCTGAGAGAACTGGGAGTGTGGACCGCCAACCATCAGAACGGAATCTGTGACTAATGGAGAAGAAAGAGGGTGTGGGAAGAAAGGGACACTTGGCGGGAGGAGGAGCAGTCCCCTGGTTATGACTATGCCCGGCCAGTGGTAGTGTTGACCCTCTGTTTGGGCTGTGTCTGGCGGGATGGGGCACAGAATCCCCAGCTCTGACAGCACCCACAGCGGGAGAGTGGCTGCCCCATGTGGACTGAGTTTGGCAGACAGGCCTGGTCCCTAGCTCCTGCTGGGCCTGCAAGCAGAGGCTTGATAAGCGTAGACTGAGACCTGAGAGCAAGAGCGGGATCCCCTGATTCCAACAGAACCCTGGAGCAGTGGCTTACTGGGTATGAAACAAGACCTGAGGGCTAGGACCCACTGTCTCCAGCAGGGCTGGTGAGCAGAGGCTTACCACGTGAGGACTGAGACCTGTGGGCGGAGTGCAGTGCCCCGACTCTAACAGAGCCTGTGAACAGAGGCTTGCCTCAGTGGACTGAGACTGGCAGGCAGGGCCGTGGTCCCCTGACTCCAATGGGTCTCGTAAGCAGAAGCTAGTTGAATATGGACTGAGACTGGTGGGAGGAGGCGTGGCCCCTGGCTACAGCTGGGCCTGTGAGCAGAGAAGCGAACAATGTGAACTGAGTCTGGTGGGTGGGAGTGGGGATTCCTGGCTCCTGGTATGCTGTTGGATACCCTTGAATCCCTCTCTGTTGGGCAGGGTTTGCACTGCCTGAGACAATTTGGTTGGAACCCATGTCTGGGGCTGTCCACTAGGGGACATTCTGAGGTAGACCTTTCAGTTCTGTAGCAGAAAAGAACTGAAGGGTGGGGGCTGGGCACCATAGCTGTTTGTATCTCTTCACGGTCGAGATTTAAACCTAATACTGTTGTTTCTTAGGATAGGGGAGAGGTTGGCTGAAATCAAACAGAGCTAGCTTGCACTATCTCACCAAGTAGGTCCTCAGAGTCTCTGGCTAAAAATCTGAAAGAGGCCTTTGTAAAGTTGTAGGAGACAAGCCACAATTACAAAGCCTAGCACTTTGGTTAAGGTGCTATCTCTACTACCTGGGAACCCCAATTCAATCTCACCCTACCAGTTCTACTAACCAAACGGTGGAAAATAAACATGGAGCAGACCCACCAGAAGAACTCTGACAACATGAATAACCAGAGTAGATCAACCCCCCCCAAGAAATGACAAAGGAGTTACAACTGAAGATGCCATGCATAAACAAATGGAAGCAATGTCAGAAATCAAATTCAGAATATGGATTGCAAATAAGATAAACAGAATGGAAGAAAAGATAGAAATTGAATTCCAAAGAGTAGTTCTAAAGTTGTCTCAAGAAATTAATGAATTTAAAGCCCAAGTCACCAAAGATATGGACATAATGAGAAAAGAGACAGCAGAACTCAAGGAAACGAAAAAGTTAGTTGAGGAGCTACAAAACACAGTAGAATCCCTCAGTAATAGAGTTGACCAGGCAGAAGAAAGGATCTCTGAAACTGAAGACAAAGCTTTCGAGCGTTCCCAAACACTTAAAGAGGCAGACAAATGGAGAGTAAAAACTGATCATTCCCTGGGAGGCGCCTGTGGCTCATCGAGTAGGGCACTGGCCCCATATACCGAAGGTGGCGGGTTCAAACCCAGCCTCAGCCAAACTGCAAAACAGAAAAATAGCCGGGCATTGTGGCAGGTGCCTGCAGTCCCAGCTACTCGGGAGGCTGAGGAAAGAGAATCGCCTAAGCCCAGGAGATGGAGGTTGCTGTGAGCTGTGATGCCACTGCACTCTAGTGAGGGCGATAGAGTGAGACTCCGTCTCTACAAAAACAAAAAACCAAAAAAACTGATCATTCCCTGAGAGAGTTGTGGGATCATTCCAAAAGATCAAACATTCATCTTATAGGAATTCCTGGAGAAGAGGATGGTCCTATAGATATAGATGCTCTATTCCAAGAGATTTTGAAGGAGAATTTCCCAAGCACTGCAAGAGATAAGAAACTTCTGCCAGATAGCAGGCTCGGCACCTGTGGCTCAAGCGGCAAAGGTGCCAGCCACGTACACCTGAGCTGGCAGGTTCAATTCCAGCCCAGGTCCGCCAAAACAACAATGAGGGCTGCAACCAAAAAATAGCTGGGCATTGTGGCGGGCGCCTGTAGTCCTAGCTATACTTGGGAGGCTGAGGCAAGAGAATCATTTAAGCCCAAGAGTTGGAGGTTGCTGTGAGCTGCGATGCTACCGCACTCTACCCAGAGGCTCTGTCTCAAAAAAAAAAAAAAAACTTCAGATAGCAGACAGTTTCAGAACCCGAGCAAGACTCAATCCACATAAAGCATCTCCTAGACACATTGTGATTAACTCTGCCAAAGTTAAGACAAAGGAGAAAATTCTGCAAGCAGCCAGACGTAAGAAAAGCATCACCTACAAAGGGAGAAGTTTCAGAATGACTGCAGATCTCTCAGCCAAAACATTTCAAGCCAGAAGAAGTGGTCATTGACCTCCAGTCTCCTAAAACAAAATAACTTCCAGCCCAGCCCAGGATCCTGTATCCAGCTAAACTGAGTTTCATTTGTGATGGAGAAATCAAATACTTTAATGACATAGACACATTGAAGAAATTTGCCATAACTAAACCAGCTCTCCAGGATATTCTCAGACCCATCCTCCACAATGACCAGCGCAATGCTCTACCTCCAAAGTAAACTCACCCAGAAATTTTTGAACAAAACCCAACTTCCACAGTGGTGGAAGGATTAAAAATGTCCACTAGACATCCGAAAATTATTGACACCCAAAATACAACCAGGGTTATCAATTCTCTCAATTAATGTGAATGCTTTAAATTGTCCTCTAAAGACGCACAGGCGGTCTGACTGGATACATAAACTCAGACAGGGTATCTGCTGTATACAAGAATCTCACCTTACCTTAAAGGATAAAAAGAGACTCAGGGTGAAGGGATGGACATGAAGAGATTTCAATAATTAACATTTATGCACCCTACCAGAATGCTTTCCAATTATAAAGCAGACCCTAATGGATATGAACAACTTGGTATCTTCCTGCACTATGATAGTTGGAGATTTTAACACCCCTTTGACAGTTTTAGATAGATCCTCCAAGAAGAAACTAAACAAAGTAATATTAGACTTAAACCTCACCCTAGAACAAATGGACTTCACACACCTCTACAGAACATTTCACCCTAATGAAACTGAATATACATTCTTCTCATCAGCCCACGGGTTTATTCTCATCAGCCCATGGGTCATCCTCCAAAATAGATCATATCCTAGGACACAAGTCTAACCTCAGCAAATTTTAAAGTGTTTAAATTATTCCTTGTATCTTCTTGGACCACCATGTAATAAAAGTTGAACTCAAAAGCAACAGGAATCCTCATACTCAAAGTCATGGAAGCTAAATAATTTTAGGCTGAATGGCTCAGCGCCTGTGGCTCAATGGGCTAAGGTACCAGTCACGTACACCTGAGCTGGCGGGTTCGAATCCAGCCTGGGCCCACCAAACAACAATGACGGCTGCAACCAAAAAATGGCCAGGCGTTGTGGCGGGCACCTGTAGTCCCAGCTACTTGGGAGGCGGAGGCAAGAGACTTGCTTGAGCCCAGGAATGGGCTTGATGCCACAGCACTCTATCCAGGGTGACAGC
>CAUYRH010086811.1:0-21069 GCA_963574655.1 Perodicticus potto | reverse complement strand
CCGGCAGCAGGGAGCACCTGGGACAGGCTTTCCATGGACTCAGCTCCACCCTAGAGCCCTGAAGCTTCATTTGTGTCTCCTTTGTCAGGCTTGTGAGAAAACAACTCTGACATGTGAAAATAAACAACCAAAAAAAAAAAAACAACAAGTGGGTGTCTATGGACAGAAGTAGTCCCGGGGTTGGGTGGGGTCCTTCATGGGCAGGGGGACTAGTATGGGGAAGGCGCCTCTGAGCCAAGTGCAGTCCAAAGCCTGGGCCTGCCCCTGGCAGTTCCTCCCTGCTGTTTTGGGGGTCTGGGAGGTTCCAGGGGCACCTGGATACGGGTATAGTCCCACCTGACTGCAGCCAGCTGACCTGAAATCTCCCTCAGGCTGTTCCTTACAGGTGGCAGGAGGGGACCCCTAAGGGGGCCAATATGAGTTGTTAGCAAGATGCTTAGGACTGGAACTGGTTGTTTGTGGGGGACTCAGAGCAATGCCTCTGGATCCATGTGGCAGGTGTCGGTTGGATGCTGCACAGCCCCATATCAGGGCTGCCCTGAGCCCCAAGGCCAGAGGGGCAGTGGGGCTTGTGTAGCAGACAGGATACTGGGGCTAGCCAGAGGGAGGAGTGCAAGCAGTGGCTAGGGAGGACAGAGCACACAGGGTGTGGCCAAGCAGTGGGTGGCAGAATGCCCCTTCCCTAGACCCTGGGGAGCCCTACCTGGCCAGCATCACCCTGCAAAGCAGGAGTGGCCCTGGGAGTTTAGTGTCTCAGGAACCTCCTCCCTGAGGGGGAAAGGCAGGTCCCACCCTGTACCCCATCTCATGTCTAGCTCCCCTGCCAGTCTCTGGGGACCAGTCAGATTCCACAGGCCAGGGTAGGCACTGAGCTGCTTCCCAAGATGGCAAGTCCACCTCCCAAACCCCACAAAACCAGCCTGATCCTTTCAGTTGTGCACCTCCAAGTTTGCCTGGGTGAGGCTGCATGGTGTTGTGAGCTTAAGGTGTTCCCTTAGGAGGGCCTTGGGCGTCTCATGGATTGTAATGGGGTCCTTGGCCCACAGGTCTCATGGTTGAGAAGTGCAGGTGTTGTCATTTGCCAAGGTCACAGCAATGATCTTGGACCCAGCTTTGGGTCACTCACTGGGAATTTGGACCTTGAAGCAGACAGGAAGTGCTTGGAGGCATCTGTGAACTGAAGATGGAAGTTAGGGTGGGGTGGCCGTGAGGCAGTGAGCACCAGGGTATGACACTAGGAGCCTAGCAATGGGCAGCCAGGAGGTGGAATGCCGGAAGCCTAGCAGGGTGGGACATAGGACCCCAGGGACATTGGCTTAGGTGGTGGGTGGGAAAGAGCTGCAACCCGGCCCTCCTCTTGCCAGCACCAATGGTGCACCTTGGGCTCTGACAGGAGGTAGCCTCTGCCATCACACATCAGGCCCATGGTGCCATCTAAGACTGAAATCAAGCTGGGCTGGCTTTTCTGGAGACAACCTAGAGCATCAGGCACTGTTAGGGACTTTTCTTCTTTTTTTTTTTTTAGACAGAGTCTCACTTTCTTGCCCCTGGTAGAGTGCCATGGCATCACTGCTCACAGCAGCCTGAAACTCTTGGGCTAAAGCACTTCTCTTGCCTCAGCCTCCAAAAATAGCTGGGACTATAAGTGCCTGCCACAACACGGGGCTATTTTTAGGGATGGGGTCTCGCTCTTGCTCAGGTTGGTCTTGAACTCATGAGCTCAAACAATCTACCAGCCTTGGCCTTCCAGATGCTGGGATTACTACAAGCGTGAGCCACTGAGCTTGGCCCTGTTAAGGACTTTTCCACCACATTGGATAGCCTGGCAGTTGACACCCAACCCAAGGCAGCTGTGGCTTATAGCTAATTATTGGGTCACCCTTCAGCTAAGGAGATTCTCTGTCTTTGTGATGGTGGTTTTCTTTTTAGAGATAGGGATTCACTCCGTGATCCAGGCTAGAGTGCAATGGCATCACTGCAGAGCTCACTGCAGCCTCAAACTCCTGGGTTCAAGTGATCCTCCCGTCTCAGCTTCCCGAAGTGGTGGGATCACAGGTGGGAGCCATCATGCCAACCTCTCCTTGACTGTCACTATTTTCCTTTCAGATGGCTGTAGGCTTCAGCTCCCGTAGTGGGTCGGCTACTGCAGAAATGTCAGGTTAGTCCCATTCTGGAGGCCCAAGCAGCATGGGGTCTTTTCTTTTCCCCCGGACATATCCACAGGTGGGGAGGGATACCCCAGCGGATCTCACACGCCCTCCCTCCTGGACCTCCTGCCTTTTGCTGCCTTTTGCACCACTTGGGTTTGGGATAGCCAGGATCATACCAGTGAGGCCAGAAGGCCAGTGCAAAGAGCTACAGGTTTGCTGGTGTTGTCTTGCCAGGAAGTGGGAAAGAGGTGCTAGTAAAGCAAGGGGGGGCCTCAAAGGGGTGCAGGGACCTATAGGGCAGTGGAGACTCCACAACAGCTGCCCAGCTCTGGCATCACCTCCTCTCCAATCCCTGTGGCACACATAGCCCAGTCTTCTTCTCACCCCCTCTCCCCAGCCTCATGGTGCACACATAGGCTGATGCCCCCACCCCCAGCCTGGTTGATCTGTGTATTTATAGCTCTTACCCCTTCTCACACTCTGTGCAGTCACTTATTTGCAGCTTTTATTGCTGGTCTTCCCTTTGGGATGGCAGCCACTTGAGGACAGGGTCTCTGTATGTCTTACCACCTGGCCATGGCAGGTGCTCAGGGAATGTGTTCTGAGGTAGTGTCAGCTGAGCTGTAGCACCTCAGGAGTCTCCTGTTGCATGTGGACAGGGCCTCCACTGTGGGCAGAGTTGTGTCCCTGGCAAAGGCCATGTCTACTTCCTGACCCCTGGAAAGTGTGAATAAGACCTTGTTTGGAAATAGGGTCTTTGCAGGTGTGATCATGCTAAGGTGAGGCTGTGCTGGAGTAGGGTGGGCCTGGTCAAGGGACTGGTGTTCTCATAAGAAGAGGGAAATTGAAACAGAGGAGGTACCTCTGTGGAGATGGAGGCAGAGGCTAGAATGGTGTGGTCACATGTCAGTGACACTTGGACCCCCTAGAAGCTGGAAGAGGAGGAAGCACCCTCCCCTGGTGCCCCTAGAGGGAGCACACTGCCATAGACTCCTGCTTCTGGACTTGAGAGATGATAAATTTCTGTTGTCTTGGCCAGGCACAGTGGCTCATGCCTGTAATCCTAGCACTTGGGAGGCCAAGGTGGGTAGATTGCCTGAGCTCATAGGTTTGAGACCAGCCTGAGCCAGAGCAAGACCTCATCTCCAAAAATAGCCGGGCATTGTGGTGGGTATCTATAGTCCCAGCTACTTGGGAGGCTGAGGCAAGAGAATCGCTCAAGCCCCAGAGTTAAAGGTTGCTGTGAGCTATGACACTGTGGTACTCTACTGAGGGCAACAAAATGAGACTCTGTCTCAAAAAAAAAAAAAAAAAAAAAATTTGTGTTGTCTGAACCCAACCACCAGATGTAGTACTTTGTTATATAAGCCACAGGAAGCTGCCAGAACCTTCCATGATGTCACAGATGTTAACAGCATTTGGACTCTGCCTACTGAGTATGTGTATTAGTTCCCTATGGCTATTGTAAGAAATTATAATGTACTTAATGACTTAGAACAGTAAAATTTGTTGTCTGACAATGTAGGAGGGCAGAAGTCCCAAAATCAAGGGGTGGCAGAGCAGGTCCCTCTTGGGGAGCTCCAGGCGAGGACCTATCTCTCGCCTTTTCCGGGGTTTAGAGCAGTGGTTCTCAACCTTCCTAATGCCTCCTAATGCCGTGACCCTTTAATACAGTTCCTCATGTTGTGGTGACCCCAACCATAAAATTATTTTCGTTGCTACTTCATAACTGTAATTTTGCTACTGTTATGAATCTTAATGTAAATATTTGATATGCAGGATGTATTTTCTTTTTTTTTTTCTTTTTTTGTAGAGACAGAGTCTCACTTTATCGCCCTTGGTAGAGTGCCGTGGCGTCACACAGCTCACAGCAACCTCCTAGGCTTAGGCGATTCTCTTGCCTCAGCCTCCCGAGTAGCTGGGACTACAGGCACCCGCCACTACCCCCGGCTATTTTTTTGTTGCAGTTGGGCCAGGGCTGGGTTTGAACCCACCACCCTCAGTATATGGGGCCAGTGCCTTAGTGACTGAGCCACAGGCGCTGCCCGCAGGGTGTATTTTCATTGTTACAAAGGGGTTGCGACCCACAGGTTGAGAACTGCTGTGTAGAGGCCGCCCACATCCCTGGGCTTGGGGCCCCTTCTTCCCCCTTCAGAGCCTGTAGCCCAGCATCTTCTAGTCTCTGCCTCTGACCCTTTTCCCTCCTTGTATGAGGACACAGGGCCCCCCAGGTAGTCCAGGATGACCTCCCATCTCAAGGTCTTCAACTCAGTCCCATCTACAGAGTCTCTTATGCCATGCGATGTGACCTGTGTATAGGTCCTAGGGATCAGGGATCTTTGGGGCCATTTCTGAGCTGACCACCATCAGTTTTGTCCCATGGTGTTCTGTTCCTGCAGAGAAGGAGAACAACTTCCCCCCGCTGCCCAGCTTCATCCCCCTGAAGCCCTGCTTCTACCAGAACTTCTCTGATGAGATCCCCATTGAGTACCAGGTCCTGGTGAAGAGGATCTACCGGCTGTGGATGTGTGAGCTGGGCAGTGTCCAGGTGGGCGGGAGGCGGCACCCAGTCTAGTTCTGATGCTCCATGAGCTGAGGGGAGTCCTAAGCCAGAGAGCAGATATTGGAGCTGTCCTGTCTTAGGTCTGTGGGAACCTGAGCTAACCTCTATCTCTGCAGCATTGGGTGGCAGACAGAGCAGGTAGGGGATTTGGGGGAGTTAGTGGCACTCAGGACAGAGCACTTTGTCCACCCTGAGTCTGCCTCTGGGCCCTATGGTCCCTGCAGTGACTGAAGTTGTCCCTGTAAGGTGGGGTGGTAAGGCTGGGGGCAGATACCACGCTCCTCCCTGCAACCTCTCCATCTAGCTGCCCCTCCCTCCACAGTTTACTGCACTACCCTTGGGGTCAACCTAGTCGCCTGCCTGGCTTGGTGGATTAGTGGGGGCTCAGGAGCCAATTTTGGCCTGGCCTTCGTCTGGCTGCTACTCTTCACACCCTGCAGTTACGTGTGCTGGTTCCGACCTGCCTACAAGGCCTTCCGGTGAGTTGGAGCCTGGGGGCAAGGGGTCCTGCTGGTGTCCACAGGTCCTATAGCACCTATACCCTCTGGTAGCCTGTGGAAGCATTTAGTGCTGATGTCTGATGGGAGTCAGCTTATAGACACCCACCCCTGTGCCTTCTAGTTTCTGTCCTGGCTTCTCTCCCCTGCAGGGGTCCTGGGTCCTGGCTTACTGACCTGTGGCATTGCCCAGTAATGAGTAACCATCATGTTCTCTTGTCTGGTATCAGCAAGTAGTTTGTATCGGGGCCAGTTGTTAACTATGGCCAATGAGTCAAATCCAGCTGCTGCCTGCTTTGTTTTGTTTTGCAATAACTTGATTGAGAGATCCTTTACATATCACACAATTCATCTACTTAAAGCGGTTTAGAAAGTACAAGCTAGTGTTTGTTTTTTGAGACAGAGCCTCAAGCTGTCGCCCTGGGTAGAGTGCCGTGGCACGTGGCATCACAGCTCACAGCAACCTCCAACTCCTGGGCTCAAGCGATTCTCCTGCCTCCACCTCCCAAGTAGCTGGGACTACAAGCGCCCGCCACAACACCCAGCTATTTTTTGGTTACAGCCCTTGTTGTTTGGCGGACCCGGGCTGATTCAAACCCACCAGCTCAGGTGTATGTGGCTGGCGCCTTAGCTGCTTGAGCCACAGGCACCGAGCCACGCTAGTGGTTTTTAATACAATGCTGCGTGATCATTACTATTACCTATTACTAGAACATTATCCCAAAAGGAAGCCCCATCCCCTCTCCCAGCTCCAGCAACTGTGAATCCACTTCTTGTCTCTGAGGATCTGCTTGTTCTAGACATTTCACATAAATGGAATCTCACACTGTGTGTCCTTCTGTGTCTGCTTCTCTCACAGGGCATGATGTCCTCAAGGACATCCACATTGTAGCCTGTGTCAGAGCCTCCTTTCAGAATGCTAGGATTACAAGTGTGAGCCAAGGTGCCCGGCATATGCAATGGTTTTAAGTTCTTTAAAGCAAAGACCTGGTCAGGCTGTGGTGTCTTATCAAAGGAGTAGTTTTGGCCCTTTGTGGTCAGAACCCAGTTTGAGCACATTTGTAGTGGTTCATAAGCATTTACGCATTTTTCAGTATCTGAAAAAGTTAGCACCCTGCTTTCTGTCTCCAGTCTCATCCTCCTCTTGGAGCTGTAATAACATTCATGTTTTCTGTCCCTCTGCAGAGCTGACAGCTCCTTTAACTTCATGGCGTTTTTCTTCATCTTTGGAGCACAGTTTGTCCTGACTGTCATCCAGGCCATTGGCTTCTCAGGATGGGGTGCATGGTGAGTTTTTTGTCCATAGATGTGACACATGTTACTTGTAGAAATAAGTGCCTGTTGGGAAACCAGCAAGGCTATCAATGATGTTATGGATAAGTTTGTAAAGACACTTTTCTGGGGAGGTTTCAAGCTCACATCCAGGGAGCAAGGGTTCCACGGTGTGCCCATGTCTGGTATCCAAGCTGCTGCTCATGCCCCAGACGGGGATTTGGGAGCAAACTTCTGGCAACCACTGTTTCCATGTGGAACTCTGAAGAAGGACTTTAAGATATATAAAAATGCTCATTTAACATACCACACTAAGTAAGGCACAATGTTAGTGATAGAGAAAACTGTGTGTAAGGGAGGGAGGGCACATGGAAACAGTCTATACTATCTGCTCAATTTTTCTGTAAATCTAAAATTATTCTAAAAAATAAAATCTATTCATTAAAGAAAAGATAAAAAATGCATGTTCTATCTAAGATTAGTTAACAACAGTTTTTTAATATTGCCAGGTACACAGAAGTGTTCATACTGTCCAACTTGTTTTAAATTCCTAAGTTTGTTTTCTTTGAGTTTCACTTTGTTGCCCTTGATAGAGTACCATGGCATCATAGCTCACAGCAACCTCCAACTCTTGGGCTCAAGCGATTCTCTTGCCTCAGCCTCCCAAGTAGCTGGGACTATAGGCACCCACCACAATGCCCTGCTATTTTTAGAGATGAGGTCTGGCTGTGGCTGAGGCTGGTTTCGAACCTGGGAACTCAGGCAGTCCACCCACATCAGCCTCCCAGAGTGCTAGGATTATAGGTGTGAGCCACCATACCTGGCTTTTTTTTTTTTTTTTTTTTTTAAAGAGACAGAGTCTCACTTTGTTGCCCTTGGTAGAGTGCTGTGGCGTCATAGCTCATAGCAACCTCCAACTCCTGGGCTTAGGCGATTCTCCTGCCTCAGCCTCCCAAGTAGCTGGGACTACAGACGCCCATCACAGCACCCGGCTATTTTTTCTTGCAGTTTGGCTGGGGCCGGGTTTGAACCCACCACCCTCGGTATATGGGGCCAACACCCTACTCACTGAGCCATAGGCACTGCCCAACCTGGCCTTTTTTATTATTTTTTATTTGTAGAGACAGAGTCTTACTTTATCACCTTCGGTAGAGTGCCATGGTGTCACAGCTCAAAGCAACTTCCAACTCCTGGGCTTAGGCGATTCTCTTGCCTCAGCCGCCCAAGTAGCTGGGACTACAGGCGCCTGCCACAACGCCCGGCTATTTTTTTTTTTTTTTTTGCAGTTTGGCTGGGGCCAGGTTTGAACCTGCCACCCTCGGCATATGGGACCTGCGCCCTACTCACTAAGCCACAGGCACCACCCTGGCTTTTTTTTTTTTTTAAAGATAAAGTCTCCCTTTGTCTCCCAGGGTAGAGTGCAGTGGTGCAATAACAGTTTACCGCAGACTCATAAACCTGGGCTTAAGTTATCCTTGTGTCTCAGGCTCTCAGGTAGCTGAGACTACAGGTGCATACCACCTGTAGTTTTGGGTTTTTTTAGGGGGATGGGGCTTATGTTTTTTAAAACAGAGTCTCACTTTGTTGCCCCTGGTAGAGTGCTATGGTGTCATAGCTCACAGCAACCTCAAACTCTCGGGCTCAAGCAATCCTCTTGCCTCAGCCTCCCAAGTAGCTGGGACTACAGATGCCTGCCACAATGCCCAGCTACTTTTGGAGATGGGGTTTTTCTCTTGCTCAGGCTGGTCTCAAATTTGTGAGCTTAGGCAATTCACCCACCTTAGCCTCCCAGAGTGCTAGGATTACAAATGTGAGCCATCTTGCTTGGCCTGCATGACTAGTTTTTTTCTTTTTTTGAGACAGAGCCTCAAGCCGTTGCCCTTAGTAGAGTGCCCTGGCGTCACAGCTTACAGCAACCTCCAGCTCCTGGGCTCAAGTGATTCTCCTGCCTCTCCCTCCCAAGTATCTGGGACTACAGGCGCCCACCACAACACCTGGCTATTTTTGGGGGGCTTGGGCTGGATTTGAACCTGCCAGCTCAGGTATATGTGGCTGGCATCTTAGCTGCTTGAGCTACAGGCGCCGAGCCGCATGACTAGTTTTTAAAAAATACTTTTTGTAGATATGGGGTCTCAGTTTGTTGTCCAGGCTAGTTTCAAACTCCTGGCCTCAACCCATCTTCCCATTTCATTCTCCCAAAGTGCTGGCATTATAGATATATAGATCTCAAAAGACCATATTTTCTGCCTGTGTTCTGCTCCCAGAGGCAAATGTGGATCGCAGTCCAGTGGGTTTTGTAACATCTTGCTGAGGACTAGAATTGCTTGAGCTCAGCAGTTTAACACAAGCCTAAGATCTGCAACTTAGTTTTCCCCCTTTTTTCTCTTTTCTTTTAAGACAGAATCTTACTGAAAAGAGTGCCATGGTGTCATAGCTCACAGCAACCTCAGACTCTTGGGGCTCAAGATCCTCTTGCTTCAGCTCCTGAGTAGCTAGAACTACAGGTCCCCATCATAACACCAAGCTAGTTTTTTTTTTTCTCTATTTTTAGTAGAGATGGAGTTTCACTCTTGCTCAGGCAGGTCTTAAACCCGAGTTCAAGCAGTCTACCTACCTTGGCCTCCCAGAGAGCTAGAATTATAGGTGTGAGCCACTGTACTCAGCCTCCTCTCTTATTTTAAATCTTTCCTTAGTATCCCATTGAGTGGATGTAGTAGAATTTACATATGTGGTATTCTAAGCCAACAAACTGTGAAAAACCCAGTTTTTAATTATTACAAACGATTGCTGTGGGATAAATTCTTAGATATGTGGGATAAAAGGAATGAGCATTTAAGTCTTTTTATACATGAGGCCCCATTGCCCTTTACAAAGGGTGATGAACAGAGTGACACTCATATCTCTGTTCCCTACATATTCAATGTTGGTGTGATGGTAGAAAAACAAGACCTAGGGTTGGGTGCAGCACTCTGGGAAGCCGAGGAAGATGAATTGCTTGAGTTCAGGAGTTTAAGACCAGCCTGAGCAAGAGCAAGACCCCCTCTCTAATAAAAATAGAAAAACTAGCTGGACATTGTGGCAGGGGGCTGTAGTCCCAGCTACTCAGGAGGCCGAGGCAAGAAGATTGCTAGAACCTAGGAGTTTGAGGTTGCTGTGAACTATGATGATACCAGGGCACTCTAGCCTGGGTGACAGAGTGAGATTCTGTCTCATAGAAAAAAGAAAAAAAAAAACAAGACTTTGCTTTGACTCACATGCATCTCCTCATTGGTGGAATGAGCATCATTTGTGTGCTTGCTGGTAACTTGGCCATCCTTATGTGAATTGCCCTTTTCTGTGAGAGTTGTTTACCTTTTTTTATTGATTTGCTGGCCCTCTTGATATATGAAGGGCAGTGGGTCCTTGTTTGGTGGGCATGCTGGCGCCCACACTTGTTCTTGTGCCTTGCAGTGGTTGGTTGGCAGCAATTACTATGTTCAAGACCAGTGTGGGGGCTGCTGTGGTCATGTTGCTTCCAGCCATCATGTTCTCCCTGTCAGCTGTCATGATGGCAATCATGATTATGAAGGTAAGTCCATGATGTCCAACCATCATTCCCTTTTCTCTATGCCATCCCAGGTGGATGAGCTTGAGGAGGAGGTCAAGCCCAGCTTCCAGAATCCTCTCCCCATGCAGTCAATAGGATGTGCTTATTTCCCAGCAATAAGCTGTAACCACACATATGAAATATTCCCAAGGAAGCTTGCAGATACCCCAAGCCCAGGTTTCCATTGAGGCTGATCATGTGGTCCCCCTGCCTAGCCCATGCCAAGACTCTAGAGCAGTGGTTCTCAACCTGTGGTTTGTGACCCCTTTGTAACAATGAAAATACATCCTGCATAGCAGATATTTACATTATGATTTATAACAGTAGCAAAATTACAGTTATGAAGTAGCAACGAAAATAATTTTATGGTTGGGGGTCACCACAACATGAGGAACTATATTAAAAGGTCATGGCATTAGGAAGGTTGAGAACCCATTCTCTAGAGGAAAGCAGGGATTAGACATAGACCACGGTGTTTGCAGGAGCAGTTTAGGCCCAGGAGCTCCTGCTGTCAGTGAGGTATGTGTGTAGGGGCCCATCCAAATTACCAGCCACAAGCTCCATTAGAAAATAAAGTGTTCATCTAGGCTAATAATAACACTAAGTTAAAATGCCATGCTTTTATTTATTGAAGTTGCTACAATTTCTAGAAGTAGTACAATCTAGTGGTCCCAGAGGTGCAGCCAGGAGCACACTGGTGCATCCTTTACTTTTTTTTTTGCAGTTTTTGGCCAGGGGGGTGGGTTTGAACCCACCACCTCCAGGGGTGAACCCGCCACCCCTACTCACTGAGCCACAGGCGCCGCCCCCATCCTTTCTTTTTTTAATTTTGTTTTCAATTTCAGCTGGCTTTCACTCTTCTTAGTTTGGAGGGTTTTTTCCCCCTTTCTTTAGCGATTCTCCTGCCCTTTTGCCTCCCAAGTAGCTGGGATTACAGGTGCCCGCCAAAACACCCGGCGTCTTTTGTATTTTTTTTTGGTAGAGATGGCGTCTTTTATTCTGGCTCACTCTGACTCATGCTGGTCTTGGATCCTCCGAGCTCAGGAAATCCACCCACCTCGGCCTCCCACAGCGCTAGTACTACAGGCGTGAGCCACCACGCCCGGCCGGTGCAGCCTTTCTGTGTGGTAGGGAGCCCGGGCTCCAACATTAGGAGCTTTTGCCAAAGAAACCATTACAGAAGTGCCCAGAGATGAGCAGGGGCCAGCAGCCAACCAGTTGTCATAACGAGCAGATTGCGCATGTCCTTCGCCAAGCCACATCCAAGGGGCTTCATTGAGTACCCTGAAGCCACTCTGCATGGCAGCAGGTGTTGGGTGAGGGTTGTACACCAATGTCTGCCTCCAGAGCCCAGCAAGCAGCCAAGGCCCAGCCCTGACCAGTGGTGCCAAAGAAGTAGTCATGTGGCTCATACTCAGCAGGAAAAGAGGCCATAAAACTCACATGCAGGACTAGCGCCTTCCATGAAGGAAAGGTATTATTCCATGGGCTGTACAAACCCAGGAGTTCCGGCCTCCAGAAAGCAGGCAGGGGTCAGTGCTCTGGGCAAGGGCCCCAAGTCCCTGGTTTTGGGTCCTCTGCATTCCCTCAAGTTTCCACAGAGACTCCCTGTAATCACTTTAGGAGTAGTGAGTTTTGGTTTCCACCGCACTAAAGGTGGAGCTTCCTCTCTGAAGGCTAGTGGCCTTAGACAGCTTTATTTTCTCTGGACCATTTCTTCTGCTGGTGCCATGAAACACTATTTGACTAACACACAGACAGCAGATGGCACTCCTGCCTGCTGACCATGCACTGACCTATGAATGCTGGAAAGCTCACTCTGGTAGCAGCAGCATTTTCTTTTCTTTCTTTCCTTCCTTCCTTCCTTTCCTCACTCCCTCCCTCCCTCCCTTTTTTTTTTCTTTTTTTGAGACAGAGTCTCACTCTTTCACCCTAGGTAGAGTGCCACAGCATTATATATAGCTCATAGCAACTTCTTCAAACTCTGGGGCGCTAGATATCCTTTTGCCCCAGCCTCCCAAGTACCTAGGACTACAGGCGCCTGCCACTACGCCTGGCTAGTTTTCCTGTTTTTAATAGAAACAGAGTCTCACTCTTGCTCAGGCTGTTCCCAAACTCCTGAGCTCAAGCAATCTACCTGCTTCAGCCTCCTAGAGTGCTGGGATTACAGATATGAGCCATAGTGCCTGTCTAGCATTTTCATTCTTATTTTTCTGAGGATACCCTGCTATAATGAGATACTCAGTTTAATTTTTCTGATTGATTTTGATGTCCCTGACTATTGTTTTCTGTGATTTGAGAATGTTGCAGTGATTGCTTTGACTGCTGGTGTAGGGATAGGTCACACTCCTTCAGCATAGATAGTTTTGTTTGCATAATACATGGCTTTGTCATGTAATTCCATAGGAAATAACCCACATTACACCATAAAGATGGATGTTTATAGCTGGGCTTTGTGGTGGGCACCTGTAGTCCAGGCTTTGTGGTGGGCATCTGTAGTCCCAGCTACTTGGGAGGCTGGGGCAAGAGAATCACCTAAGCCCAGGATTTGGAGGTTGCTATGAGCTGTGTGACGCCACAGCACTCTACCGAAGGCGATAAGGTGAGACTCTGTCTCTACAAAAAAAAAAAAAGATGGGTTTACAGGCTTGGTGCCCATAGCTCAGTGGGCAGGGCGCCAGCCACATGCACCGGGGCTGGTGGATTTAAACCCAGCCCAGGCCTGCTAATCAACAACAACAACAAAAAAATAGCCAGGTGTTGTTGGCAGGTACCTATAGTCCCAGCTACATGGGAGACTGAGGCAAGAGAATTGCTCAAGCCCAAGAGTTTGAGGTTACTGTGAGCTGTGACACTATGGCACTCTACTGAAGGTGACATAGTGAGACTATGTCTCAAAAAAAAAAAAAAGATGGGTCAATCAGTGTAACCTGGTTTCTTGTACCCTCAATAAATCCCTAACAATAAAAAAAAAAAAAAAGATGGGTATTTACTAATATTGGAATGTCATGGTATGGTAATGTGTTTGGCACTTGGGGAAGTGTCTTATGTCCATGGTGTGTGGTGGCAGTGCAGGGGGATAGGAGTGTTGTCTGAACTGCTCTGTCCTTGTAGTATGAAGCAGTCATGCATGGCAAATGTACAAATCAGTGTAGCAGTGTGCAGTGAAATGCTGTCGATGTGCAGATCCAACAAAGAAGACAGCTCTTGCTTGACAGAGGAAGTCTCTGTCTACACAGTTGCACTGAGTTTCTGTTCCCTGCCTTCCTGTCGTCCTTTCCTACAGGTGCACAAGATCTACCGAGGGGCTGGTGGAAGCTTCCAGAAGGCACAGACAGAATGGAACACAGGCATTTGGCGGAACCCCCCATCAAGGGAGGCCCAATACAACAACTTCTCAGGAAATAGCCTGCCTGAGTACCCTACTGTGCCCAGCTACCCAGGAGGTGGTGGCCAGTGGCCTTAGATGGTGCCGGCCAGCCCTACTGCTGCCCGCTGCCTCTTCCTCTTCACTCCCTTGGTCTGGAGAGCCTGAGAGTCTGTCCCCACAGCCCTCCCAAGAGGGTCCCCAGCTGGGATGGCAAAAGGGAATGGTGGCCCTCAGCGGCTCCTTGAAAGCACTGCCCAGCAGGAGGACACTCCTGAATCCTGAAAATGTGTGGTCACCTTGACATTTGCCACATGGCAACCATGTCATGGAGACTTGACCTGCTGGTGCTCCTGGGGAGAAGGTGGGAGTACCCTGGCTGTGGGGTCCATCTGGCACTCACTGCTCTGCCCCCCATTACCAGGGCATACACCCTGAACCAGGAGGCCTCACAGCACCAGGCTTTCCGTCCCCTGGGATGACAGAGGGGCTTGATGTGCAGCCTTGTCTTCAATGTTCTCTTCATCTTTCTGAGTCCCTATCTGCCTGCATCTGATGGCCCTTGGAGATCAGCCCACAATGGCCAGAGGCAGATCAGCCACCTGGATAGGGGTGGTCTCTGCTGCTCCCTGTCATTCTTCTTCCTAGTCTCCTCCTTTGCCCCAGGCTTGAGGGCACAGTTGTGGGGTGGCACCCTCCCTCTCTTGATCAGGGACCTTGGACAAGACCTGCCTGTGCTCCAAATCCAGGAATCAATTCCTTT
This sequence comes from Perodicticus potto, assembly GCA_963574655.1. Classification (NCBI taxonomy): domain Eukaryota; kingdom Metazoa; phylum Chordata; class Mammalia; order Primates; family Lorisidae; genus Perodicticus; species Perodicticus potto. The sequence continues at coordinate 6,871 of CAUYRH010086811.1, read as the reverse complement.
GGTGGAGGGGAAAGATGCTGGCCCAACCAGACAGGGTGCACGGCCTCCCCTGGACCCAATGACTCTGGAAGAAAATAGCTGCGATCTCCACAGAGTGCCTGTGGAGCTGCGTATCCTCAGCACAGGAGCGTGATACCCCAAATCTGGAGGCTCCTGATTAAGACATCAGGAGCTGAGGAACCTTTTCCAGTCTGCAGGAAGCAGACAGTTTCTCAGGAGACGGAACCCCTCAAGAATGGCCTTTTCCAAGGAATTGAGATGTGACAAATCTGTGCCTTATCAAGGAATTTCAGCAAAACATCACTATTTTCTTCCCTTCCATCTTTCTGACTCCTTCCTAGGCAGTTTTGTCCTTGTCAAAAGAGCTGAGATGCATCTCTTGGGGATTTCCACAGAACCTTTGATAACTTTTAGGTCAGAGAGGAACCTTTTCTGAGCCACCTTTTCTTGCTTGCTAGCTATGCTGTGGGGGGCACCGTCGGCACTGCCCCAGCCCCTAACCCAGCCACACTGGACTGGGCCCTCTCCAGCACAACTCTGTATTCCAGTGCTTGCTTGCTTTGGTTGCTTGTGCCAAACACCCTTGGTGCCCAAAGGTGGCCACAGTGCCTGGGGTCAGGGCAAGACAGCCAGGATAGAAAACCTACCCTGCTGAGGATCCACACCTTGGGGTCTTCTGGGTCCCCAGGTGATGCCCCTGGCTGACCCCCTGTGGAAAGCACCCACTCCTCTGGCCACAAGGCTGTGTATCAGCTTGCTGTGGTGGCTGGTGGCAGGTGCTTGAGCCTTGGGGTCCCCTGGCAGCCCCTGCCTGCCCTCCACCATGCTTTGTCCGTCACATCATTGTGGGGTCTTTTGTTATGTGAACATATCCTAGAAATAAATCTTTCTGTATCAGACAGTGCTCAGGGCTGTGTTTGTGGTATATGAGCCTGTGTGCCTGTGTGTGTTTTTTGTTTTTTGAGGGGGGGTTTGAGACAGTCATTCAGTCACCCTGGGGTTGAGTGCCATGGTGTTAGAGCTCACAGCAACCTCAAACTCTTGGGGTCAAGTGATAGTCTTGCATCAGCCTCCTGAGTAGTGGGACTACAGGTGCCCACCACAATGCCTGGCTGTTTTAGAGATGGTGTCTCATGCACTTGCTCAGGCTGCTCTTAAACTCATGAACTCAACCTACCCACCTGTCTTGGCCTCCCAGAATGCTAGGATTACAGGCGTGAGCAACCACACCCTGCCTCACAAGTGTGTTTTGTCTGAGGAAGGATGCCCAAGTCCAAAGCCACTGGCAGAATAAAGCTAGGGTGAGCCTGTGGCCCAGGACCAAGTCTGTTCACCAAGATGCCCTTCTCACCTTGGGTACCTGCCTCACCCTGTCTGCCTGCCCCAGAGTGAAGTCCAGATACAGAGCAGAAGCACACTGTGGACCAGGACATCACACACGAGGCTGGCACTGATTTCGTGCCACATGCACATACTGCTGCTGCTCTGTCCCTTCATGTTTTGTTCTTAAAATTTTTTTTTTTTTTTTTTTTTTTTGAGACAGAGCCTCAATCTGTCGCCCTGGGTAGAGTGCCATGGCATCACAGCTGACAGCAACCTCCAACTCCTGGGCTCAAGTGATTCTCCTGCCTCCGCCTCCCAAGTAGCTGGGACTACAGGCACCCGCTACAACGCCCGGCTATTTTTTGGTTGCAGCCGTCATTGTTGTTTGGCGGGCCCAGGCTGGATTTGAACCTGCCAGCTCAGGTGTATGTGGCTGGTGCCTTAGCCACTTGAGATACAGGCACCGAGCCGTTCTTAAAATTTTTTATATAAGGCCAGGAGCAATGGCTCATGCCTGTAATCCCAACATTCTGGAAGCTGAGGCAGGTGGATTGCTTGGGCTCAGGAATTTAAGGCCAGCCCGAGCAAGAGCGATATCCTATCTCTGCTAAAACTAGCTGGGTGTTGTGGAACATGCCTATAGTCCCAGCTACTCGGGAAGCTGGGGCAAGAGGACTGCTCAAGCCCAAGAGTTTGAGGTGGTGAGCTACAATGATGCCACGGCACTATAGTCTGGGCAACAAAGTGAGACTCTGTGAAAAATAATTTTTTTTGGTTTTTTTGTTTGTTTTGTTTTAAACTAATTTTTCACAAATAGGATTCTTTGTCATTATTAAAAGCCTGAATTTTAGACAGATTCTTGGACTGGTGGTTCATATCCATCAGCTCGTTCAACTTTAGCAACCTGTCTCGTCCCCAGTAGCTTTTCCAGAACTATTACCTTCACCATGAAGCTCCATGAGCTTTCCCAATTCAAACTTGGGTTTCTTCAGCATTTTTACTTTTCTAATGAAGACATCATGGAGAGGATAAATAGATTGGCGTGCCTTTTCTATCTTTCCAATGCTATCTGGAATCAATTTTTTGACAACTTCTTTCAAGTCATTCGTCTGCACCTCTCTGGTCAAGGTTTCCATCATTTTCTTCTGGATTTGGTGAACCTGTTGGTGCTGGGCGTTAAGAGGTCTTCCGTATCTGATTGTTGCATTTTTTAGTAAAACCAACACAGAACAGCAAATAACCATCGGTAGTCTTTTTTTTTTTTTTTTGAGACAGAGCCTCAAGCTGTCACCCTGGATAGAGTGCTATGGCATCACAGCTCACAGCAACTTCCAATTCCTGGGCTCAAGTGAGTCTCCTGCCTCTGCCTCCCAAGTAGCTGGGACTACAGGCGCCCGCCACAACGCCCGGCCATTTTTTGGTTGCAGCCATCGTTGTTTGGCGGGTCTGGGCTGGATTCGAACCCGCCAGCTCAGGTGTACGTGGCTGGCACCTTAGCCCATTGAGCCACAGGCGCCAAGCCATAGTTTGTCATTTTTTAACCATGGAACACATTTTGTCCCGGGTAAGATCCATGCCATGGAAGTTAGGCAGGCAGTTTTTGCCCTGAACACCTTCGGTTATCAGCTTGAATTTTGTAAATGCAACTTCATCATTCTGCAGATCAGCAAGACTCACTTCAAACACATGACCTTTGAGGCCATCAGATGCAATTTTGGTTCCTTCAGTCCTGGTTACTAATGTTTTCTTAATATTTCTTATATTGAACATAGCAGATGCCTTCATATCATACCAGTCTTTCTTAGAAAATGAATCAGCCACTTTCTTCTTGGCTCCCTTTTTGCTGCCTTTCGTAAGGCACTTGTTCTTGCCCACTGCCATGGTGGTGCTCAGCGAGCCAAAAAGGCTAAACTAATTTTTTTTATTTAAAAATATTTTTTTCTCACAGATATGGCGTATTGCTGTGATGCCCAGGGTGGTCTCAAACTCTTTTTTTTTTTTTTCTGAGACAGTCTCACTTTCGCCCTTGGTAGTGTGCTGTGGTGTCACAGCTGACAGCAACCTCCAACTCTTGGGCTTAAGCAATTCTCTTGCCTCAGCCTCCCGAGTAGTTGGGACTACAAGTGCCTGCCACAATACTTAGCTATTTTTTAGAGATGAGGTCTCACTCTGGCTCAGGCTGGTCTCAAACCTGTGAGGTCAGGTAGTCCATCCACCTCTGTATCCCAGAGTGCTAGGATTATAGGCGTGAGCCACCGCGCCCAGCCTTCAAACTCTTAAGTGATCCTCCTGCCTTGACCTCCATAAGTCCTGAGTCATTGTGCTGCGCCCATCCCTTGGTTTTTGGCCACATCACTCCAACCTCAGTGGGGTAGATGAGGGCAGCCACTCTTATCACCTCCTATACCCACCCTTTTCATGACATCCTCTGGGCTGGATGTTGGCAACAGCGCTGGGCAGACCCAGTTCCCTAGTTGTGAATGGGTCCCACTGCTGGCAGCAAACTCAGGCCTTTTTCTCCCAAAGTCTGTGTTAACACTCTACCTGGGGCTGTCGTGCCAATCTTCCAAATGTTTCAGAATGATTTCAAATAGGGAAATAGAGGAAAGTTGTAGAATCACTGGTGTAAGAATGTGGGGGGCGGCGCCTGCTGCTCAAAAGAGTAGAGCGCAGGGGCCCCATATGCTGGAGGTGGCAGGTTCAAACCCAGCGCCGGCCAAAAACTGCAAAAAGAAAAAGAAAAAAGTATTTTGGCTCAGCGCCTGTGGCTCAAGCGGCTAAGGTGCCAGCCACGTACACCTGAGCTGGCGGGTTGGAATCCAGCCTGGGCCTGCCAAACAACAACAGCTGCAACCAAAAAATGGCCGGGCATTGTGGCGGGCGCCTATAGTCCCAACTACTTGGGAGGCAGAGGCAGGAGACTCGCTTGAGACCAGGAATTGGAGGTTGCTGTGAGCTGTGATGCCATGGCATTCTATCCAGGGTAACAGCTTGAGGCTCTGTCTCAAAAAAAAAAAAAAAAAAAAAAGAATGTGGGGATTATAGGGACCATCATAGGTGCCCTAGTCTTAGGTAGGAAGTAAGTAACTGAACTGAGCTGGCCTCCTGCACATGTACAGGGCAGACATCACCAATCAGTGTTGTAAATTCACCCTCCTCATTACTGTGCATGGGGCAGACATCACCAATTAATCAGTATTGTTTTCCTTGCTCTTCCTCCTCTGCACAGAGCAGACATCACTAATTGATCAAGTTGCACAGGGAAACCAATTTGACAATCTAGGCTTTGTCCAGTTCCATCCTCTTACAGATGAGGCTGAGGCCCAGAGACTCACCCAAGGGCTACGGGCTCAGAAACTCCCTCCTGCCCCTCATGTCCCCCCTGGCATTGGCATTGTCTCTTGTTCCTAGAATAAATTCAGGAAAATAGCAAGCTCATGCATAGGACATGAGTCACTTGGTACCTGCTGTCCAGGGCTAGTTCCTGCTTTATCCTGACCGTGAAATGATGTCTGGGACCATCCCCTTGAAGGAAGGGCTGTGGGGATGGTAGAGCCAAGTCTGGGCACCAAGCCAAGGCAGGATTTTGTAATTGGATATATTCTGGACATGCCGCCAGCTTGGGTAGTGGTGCCATCTGCTCAAGTCCTCCCCCTCCTCCTCCCCAAGGATCTGGGCAGTGGGCCATCTGCTCAGGTCCTCCCCCTTCTCCTACAGCGGCTCTTCCCCATAAGGGGATTCTGGCCCTTTCCCCTCCTATGCCCCAGGGGCTGCCTGTCACAGACTCCAACATTATGGCCACTAAGATGGTGCCTGACCCAGGCCTGGCTATCATCCCACTTGGGCCCATGTGATCCAATGCCATGTGGTCAGAGACATTCCTGAGGTTTTATAATGGTAGTGGAAGAGAGGAACTCTATTTTTCTCCAGGGTTGCTAAACTAAGCCACTGTTCTCATCCTCACCATTGATGGAAGAGGCATGTTTGCAGAGAAAGAAAGAGGCCCGGGCAGAGAGATAGAGGAAGAGAGAGACAGAGAGAGATAGAGACAGAAAGAGAAGGAAGAGGGGAACAGAGACAAAGGAAGAGAGAGATAGGGAGAGGAAGAGAGAGTGAGAAGGAGAGAGACAGGAGCAGATAGGGGAAAAGAGTTAGAGACAGAGAGACAGAACAGAGACACTGAGGGATGCAAAAAGAGCAAGACAAAGACCCATAAGCATTGAACTTTAATGATCCCTGGTTGCAGCCATGCCTGAAGCCAGACCCATCGCAATCATTTTAGTTACACACTTGGTCATTGTGGTGTGTTAGTCATTAGCATGGGCTGTGCTGTTGTAATGAGGAGGCCCACCACTGCTCAGTGGCACAGACTCAAGGAAAGTTTACTTCTTGCTACAGGCAGGTGACCAGGCAGCAACTACCAGTTCCACTTGGTGATCCAGAGACTTCTTCTATCTCTGACTCCACCCTCCCAGGGCCACGTCCTCTGCCTTCTAGGTGGCTGAGGAGCATGAACACAGTGTGTGCTGGGGTTCATATGGGCCTGGGCATGGCATGTATTCCTTCTGCTTCTATCTCATGGCCACACCTGGCTACAGGTTTGGTGAGCCAGAGTGAAGAGTAAATGTACCAAAGTGGGAATGGTGGGGGATGAAGAAATAAAACACACAAGAGACAAAGATCACACAAGAGATAAGGATGGGATCAGAGGGTCTGATGCAGCTGATGGCTGCAGCCAGCACCTAACCATGTGAACAGTTTTATTTATATAGTACCTAAACTAGGTTGCTATACTAACAATGTTGCAAATCAACAAGGAAAGCAAGTGGGAATATTTTCATCTTACAAGGTTGAGGGGAAGTAATAGTACATGGGGTAAAGATGAACTTTAGGGAAAGAAGGCTATGTGATTTTAGGCAAAAGATATACAGCAGCTATGTGACTTCTGGCAGAGGGAGCAAGGAGAAAGAACTATTGTTTTCTAGGAAAGTAGGAGAAGCAGTTTGGGGATTGTTCTTTGATCTCATCTCCTGGGCTGTGGGGTTCTTGCTACTTCACCATCCGCACTCCACATACAGGGGCCAGAGCAGGACTGGTGGCACCAAGGACAAAGCTTTCCTTCCTGAAAACACACCAGTCAACCTGGCACCACCCTGACCCTGAGCTCCCAACTTTTCACTCAACCTGGAGTCAGAACAAGTGACCCAAGAAGGCCCTGGGCTGTGGGGAGACCCTGGCTGTAACATGTGGGATTAGAAAGAGGCAGGCAATGGCAGAGAAGCTTCCAGATGGTTTCTCAGAGGAGGGTGATTATGAGGCTAGATCTTTGAGGATCAAAATGGGGCAGGGGGTCCAGGGTCCAGGATGGCAGAGGAGGAGTGTGAGTGGAGTGAGAAATTCATTTCTCTTTTTTTTTTTTTTTTTTTTTTTTTGAGACAGAGCCTCAAGCTGTCACCCTGGACAGAGTGCTGTGGCATCACAGCTCACAGCAACCTCCAATTCCTGGGCTCAAGCGAGTCTCTTGCCTCCGCCTCCCAAGTAGCTGGGA
>CAUYRH010086806.1:0-11370 GCA_963574655.1 Perodicticus potto | reverse complement strand
GACAGAGCCTCAAGCTGTCACCCTTGGTAGAGTGCTATGGCATCACAGCTCACAGCAACCTCCAATTCCTGGGCTCAAGTGAGTCTCCTGTCTCCGCCTCCCAAATAGCTGGGACTACAGGTGCCCCCCACAACACCCAGCCATTTTTTGGTTGCAGCCGTCATTGTTGTTTGGCAGGCACGGGCTGGATTCAAACCCACCAGCTCAGGTGTACATGGCTGGTGCCTTAGCCTGTTGAGCCACAGGCGCCGAGCTGGTAATTTCCTTCTTAATCTTGTCTATGACCCATCTATTGTTCAGCATAAGGTTAATTTACTTCCATATTTTTGTATGAGTATGTGGATTCCTGTTGTTACTGAGTTCAAATTTTATTCCATGATGTTCCAAGAGGAAGTGAGGAATAATTTCTCTTCTTTTAAATTTGCTGAGGTTAGACTTATGAACTAAGATGTGATAGATTTTGGAGTATGTTCTGTGGGCTGATGAGAAGAATGTGTATTCAGTTTTCTTGGGATGAAATGTTATGTAGATGTCTGTTAAATCCAAATGCTCTAAAATTTCTTTATTTAGCTTCTTAGTAGAGGATTTATCAAACACTGTAAAGGAGTGTTAAAATCTCCGACTATTATGGAGCTGGAGGAAATCAAGTTGCTTATGTCTGTTAGAGTTTTTCTTATAAATTGATGCACATTATGGTTGGGTGCATAAATATTAATAATTGAAATCTCATCATATTGAGTGTTACCCTTAACAAATATGAAGTGTCCATCCTTATCCTTCCTTACTTTTGTTGGTTTAAAGTCTATTGTATCTCTGAATACAATTGCAACATCATCTTTTTTTTTGCTTTCCATTTACCTGGAATATAGATGACCATCCCTTTACCCTGAGTCTATATTTATCTTTTAGGGTAACATGAGATTCTTGTATTCAGCCAATATCTTAATTTTAATCCTTTTTCCACTGTGGAAGTTGGAATTTGATCAACAGTTTCTGAGTGAGTTTACTTTTGTGGTGGATGATTGCACTTGTCATTATAGAGGATAGGTCTGAGAATATCCTGGAGAGCTGGTTTAGTTATGGAACATTTCTTCAACTTGTGAATGTCATTAAAGCATTTAATTTCTATATCATAAATGAAACTTAGTTTAGCTGGATACAAGATCCTGGCTTGAAAGTTATTTTGTTTTAGGAGATTAAAAGTTGATGACCACCCTCTTCTAGCTTGAAAGGTTTGAGCAGAGAGATCTGCAGTTATTCTAATATTCTTCCCCTTGTAGGTTATGGTTTTCTTATGTCTGGCTGCTTTCAGAATTTTCTCCTTCATATTAACTTTGGTGAAGTTAATTATGATGTGCCTGGGGATGTCTTATTTGGGTTGAGTCATGCTGGATTTCTGAAACTGTTTGCTATCTGAATTTCAGAATCTCTTGGCATGTCTGGATAGTTCTCTTTCATCATCTCGTGAAGAAGATCCTCTGCCTTGTGAAGCCATTTCATCACCCTTAGGGATACCTGTGAGGCAAATATTGGTTTTCTTTGAAATATCCCAGAGCTCTCTGAGAGAATGATCCATTTTTGCTGTACTTTTCTCTTCCTCTTTAAGATTTTGGGAGCATTCAAAAGCTTTGTCTTCAATGTCAGTAATCCTTTCCTCTGCTTTCTCCATTCTGTTCCTGAGGGATTCTACTGTATTTATCTGATCTTTGAAGGCAGCAAATTCTTGCCTCAATGTGTCAAAATCTTTGGTGATTTTGTCTTTGAATTCCTTGAATTCTGGAGAGAACTTTTGAAATGCTCCTTGAATGTCTAATTCCAACTTTTCCACCATTTTTTGATCTTATTTACAATCCAAATTCTGAATTCAATTTCTGACATCTCACCCATCTATTTATGAATGGGATCTTCAGTTGTGTCTACCAAATTGTTCCTTGGTGGGGGTTAATCTACTCTGGTTATTCATGTTACCAGAGCTTTCCGGCTGATTCCCTCCCATGATTATTTTGCATCATTTGGCTAGATGAACAGATAATGAGAAGATGCATTGGCAGCCCCAGGAGTAGTGATGGGCCAGTCCTTTGCCCCAAATCTGGGACTGGTTTCTGTACCTTTTCCCCTAGAGCTTTGCCAGGGACCCCGAAAGTGCTGTGGCCTGAGAAACTGGGGACCTTCTTGGTGTGGTGGGGCTAAGTGGCTCCGTCTTATTTTAAGCTGGTCTCTGTCTTACCCTAGTGAATCAGTCACTCTGTGTTGAAGTCTCTGCTCTGGAGAAATACCAGCAATTGTGTCACCCCACCCCCCACAGTTAACAATTGGAAAAGGAAAGTCAAATTTTTCCACAACCACACACCCAGGGTACCACTTTGGATAGTCCTCAGGTGATTGGCCCAGTTCAAGAGGTCCAAATCAATTGTCCTAGTCAGCACCAGTCTCAGGTGGGAGTGTTCAAAAGGTTTCTGGCAACTAGATTGCAAGGGTGTGCTGGCAGCTCAAGTATGACTTGCTCTGGTGCTCTGTGAAGTCATAAGGACTCACCTAGAAAATAAATTAGTCTGGGAAGGTTGATGTTTTCTTCCCCACCTTGCACCTCTGTCACACCCAGTCAATGGTAACCCTGCAGGGCTATGACCCAGTTCCCTCCAATGAGCAGATGCTACTGGGGTTTGCACCTGTCTGAGTCACAGGGAGATCTATGTCTCCTCAGCCAGGCTGCCACACTCTGCCACCATCTGGCAGGGGGAGGTGAGGGCTGATAACCTCGGGTGATTGAGGGGGCTGGGGTATTTCACTCAGTTCCATCCCTGCCCCTGATTGATGTTGTTGACAGAACAGAACAACTTCACAGAATTTGTTTCTGTCCCAGTATAATTCCGTGTGGACCAGAGGCTGTTTGAACAACTCAGCCCTGTCTGTGCCACTGCCCTGTGTCATCTGCAGTTTGTGTTGGGGCAAACGGTCAGAGCTTGGGACTCAGCTGTCAGTTCCAGCCTCTGTCTGCTGGCTTTTGTCTTAGCTTTGATCCCCTGAGGGCTAGTTGTGTCTGAGGCTCAGTGAAACTGTCCTCTGGGTCAGTTCTGCACTGGGAGTCTGCTGTCTCTGCATGCGTGTATTCTAGTCCCTGAGTTCTGCCCAGGCTGGTACCACCTCAGGCCTACCCTTTACTCACAGGGCCTGAATTTCCATCCCAGATCTGTTCTGCCAGTGGCTGCTACCAGAGAAGATGCCTGGCTTCCTCTGGTTGCCCAGAGAGACTGGGAGTGTCCTTTCAAAGTATCCCCAGGGTTGTGAGCCCCATTCTGCTGTGGCTGCTGCTCTGTGCCTTAGGGCACTGCCACTCCTGTATGGTTCCCTCTTGGCTGAGATTCCCTCAGTTGACTGTCCTCTCCTTTCTCCTGTTCCGTAGAATCTGCACATGTCAGCAACATGTCAGCCCATGCCCTGTCCACCCCTCTCAAGATAATGCCCAAGAATCTGGACTCCATGGGGGACAGGCTTCCAGACCTCGGGGTGAGAATGGGGGAGAGTGCTAAGAGTTCAAAACTGCAGGTAGAGAATATATACAGTTTTATACAGTTTTATGCCTGGCAGGAGAGTGCCATGGCACCCAAATATGGGAAGGAGGTCTGGTTTTTAGAGGGTCTTTTCCATGGGATAAAATTGGAGGATATTTGAATTCTGCTCACTTGTTTGTATACTGTGAGCCATTCTCATGGGGGAGGACTCCTGTCTGCTTGGTGACGGATTTTTGTACCGTTTGTTTGTATCCTTGGGGTCTCAGCCTGCCTCAGCAGGGTTGATGTGTGTTCTTCAACCTTCCCTCTTGGCTCAGATCTGAACCATCAGCTTTCTTGCTAAACATCTGTCCTCTAACTCTCCTTCTGGATGGAAGCCTCTGTGGAAAGCTGGCTCTAGTTGACCATCTTGGCTCCATGCCAACAAGTGTCAGACCCCTGTTACCTAGTTACCAGAGACCTTTTGAACTACCTCACTTGAGAACAGGTGCTGTCTGGGACAATTGATTTGGATATCTTGCACTGAACCAATCGCCCAAGGACTATCCAAAGTGATACCCTGCATGTGTGGTTGTGGAAAGGTTTCGTTTTTCTTTTCAAGTTGTTGTCGGGGGTGGGAGGGTAGGGTGACACAATTCCTGGTATTTCTCCACAGCTGAGACTTCAACCCAGAGTATAATTCACTAGGGTAGGACAGAGACCAGCTGAAAACAAGACAGAGCCACTTAGCCCCACCACACCAAGTAAGTCCCCAGTGTTGCAAGCCATAGCACTGTACAGGTCCTTTGCAAATCACTTGGGAAAAAGGTACAGACACTAGTCACAGCTCTTGGGTAAAGGGCTGGTTAATCACTACTCCAGAAGTCCCAAAATCCAGCTTCACCTTATCTTCTCATCTAGCCAAACAGTGTAAAATAATCATGAGATGGAATCAGCAGTAAAACTCTGCTAACATGAAGAACCAGAGAAGATCAACTCCCCCAAAGAATGATATAGCAGACACAACTGAAGATACCATTCATAGACAAATGGCTGAGATGTCAGATATCTAATTCAGAGTTTAGATTGCAAATAATATTAATAGAATGGAGATAAATTTGTAATTAGAAGTTCAAGGAGCAATTCAAAAGTTGTCTCAAGAATTCAAGGAATTGAAAGACAAAATCACCAAAGATTTTGACACATTGAGACAAGAATTTGCAGCCCTCAAAGATCTGAGAAATACAGTAGAATCCCTCAGTAACAGAATGGAGCTAGCAGAAGAAAGGATATCTGACATTGAAGACAAAGCTTTTGAACACTCCCAAGTGTTCAAAGTGGAAGACAAATGTAGAGCAAAAATGGATTATTCTCTCAGAGAGCTTTGGGATAATTTGAAGAAAACTAATATTCACAAAAAACAAACAAACAAAAAAAACTAATATTCACCTTATAGGAATTCCTGAAGGTGATGAAGTTGCTTTGCAAAGCATAGAGGCCCTTTTTCCGGGACAAGATGACTTCACATCAGAATTCTACCAAACCTTTGAAGGGACAGTAGTACCTATATTACTCAATATTTTCCAAAATATAGAAAAAGAAGGAATACTACCCAACACATTCTATGAAGCAAACATCACCTTGATCCCCAATCCAGGAAAAGACTCAACAAGAAAAGAAAATTAGAGACCAATATCACTAATGAATATTGATGTGAATATATTCAACAAAATCCTAACAAACAGAATCCAGCAACGCATCAAACAAATTATACATCATGACCAAGTGGGTTTTATCCAGGGTCCCTGAATAAAGCAATCCCAGGGATTCTCCTACAAAACTCTAAGAAGTGATCAAGGAATATATCTGCATCTCAGGTTACAAAATAAAAACTCATAAATCTGTAGCCTTTATATATATCAACAATTGTCAAGTGGAAGAAATAGTCAAGGTCTCTATTTTGTTCACAGTTATGCCAAAGAAGATGAAATATTTGGGAGTTTTCCTAACAAAGGACATGAAAGAACTCTATAAAGAGGACTATGAGACCCTAAGAAAAGCAATAGCTGAAGATGTTAACCAATGGAAAAACATACCATTCTCATGACTGGGAAGAATCAACATTGTTAAAATGTCCATACTATGCAAAGCGATATATAATTTTAATGCAATCTCTATTAAATCTCCACTGTCATATTTAAAAAGATATCAAAAAAATAATACTTAGTTTTATATAGAATCAGACAGAACCTCAAACAGCCAAGACATTACTCAGAAATAAAAACAAAGCAGGAGGAATTACGCTACCAGACCTCAGACTATACTATAAATCGAAAGTGATCAAAACAGTATGGTACTGGCACAAAAACAGAGAGGTGGATGTATTGAACAGAATAGAGAACCAAGAGTTGAATCCAGCTATTTACCGTTATTTGATCTTTGACAAGCCAATTAAAAACATTCAGGGGTGAAAAGACTCCCTATTTAAGAAAGGGTGCTGGGTGAGCTAGCTGGTGACCTGTAGAAGACTGAAACTGGACCCACACCTCTCCCCATTAACTAAGATAGACTCTCACTGGATTAAAGATTTAAACTTAAGACATAAAACCATAAAAATGCTAGAAGATAATGCAGGGAAAACACTTGAAGGAATCAGCCTGGGTGAATATTTCATGAGGAGGACACCCCGGGAAATTGAAGCAACATCAAAACTACACTACTGGGACCTGATCAAACTAAAAGCTTCTGCACAGTCAAGAACACAGTAAGTAAAGCAAGCAGACAGCCTTTAGAATGGGAGAAGATATTTGCAGGTTATGTCTCTGAGAAAGGTTTAATAACCAGAATCCACAGAGAACTCAAATGTATTAGCAAGAAAAGAATGAGTGATCCCATCTCAGGGTAGGCAAGGGACTTGAAGAGAAACTTCTCTGAAGAAGACAGGCACACGGCCTACAGACACATGAAAAAATGTTCATCATCCTTAATAATCAGAGAAATGCAAATCAAAACTACTTTGAGATATCATCTAGCTCCAGTAAGAATAGCCCACATCACAAAATCCCCAAACCAGAGATGTTGGTTTGGATGTGGAGAAAAGGGAACACTTCTACATTGCTGGTGGGAATGCAAACTAATATGTTCCTTTTGAGGAAATGTTTGGAGAACCCTCAGAGATCTAAAAATAAACCTGCCATTCAATCCTATAATTCCCCTACTAGGTATATATGCAGAAGACTAAAAATCACTTTATAACAAAGATATATGTACCAGAATGTTTACTGCAGCCCAATTCATAATTGCTAAGTCATGGAAGAGCCCCAAGTGCCCATCGACCCATGAATGGATCAATAAATTGTGTTATATGTACACTGTAGAATATTATGCAGCCTTAAAGAAAGATGGAGACTTTACCTCTTACATGTTTACATGGACGGAGCTGGAACGTATTCTTCTTAGCAATGTATTTCAAGAATGGAAGAAAACATATCCAATGTACTCAGTCTTACTTATGAAAGCTGTAACCCAATTATATCCCAAGAAGAAGGGGAAAGGGGAGAAAGAGGGGAGGGGAGGTGGGAGGATGTGTGGAGGGAGAGTAATTGGTGGGACCACACCTACGGTGCATTTTACAAGGGTACATGTGAAATTTACTAGGTGTAGAATATAAATGTCTTAACACAATATCTAAGAAAATACCATGAATGCTATGTTAAACAGTTTGATGAAAACATTTAAATTGTATATAAAACCAGCATATTGTATCCCATGATTGCATTAATGTACACAGCTATGATTTAATAAAAAAAAATTTCCTGAGGTTAGACTTGTGTCCTAAGATACGATCAATTTTGGAGGATAATCTGTGGGCTGATGAGAAGAATGTATATCCAGTTTTATTAGAATGAAATGTTGTGTATTGGTATGTTAAGTCCATTTGTTCTAGGGTCAAGTTTTAAGTTGAATATTTCTTCTTTTAGTTTCTCTTGGAGGATTTATCCAAAACTGTCAAAGGGATGTTAAAATCTCTAACTATTATGGTGCAGGAAGATATCAAGTTGTTTATATCCATTAGGGTTTACTTTATAAATTGAGGAGCATTCTGGTAGGGTGCATAAATATTAGTTACCAAAATCTCTTTATATTGAGGGTTTCCTTTGACAAATATGTAGTGATCATCCTTATCTTTCTTTATTTTTCTGGCTTTAAATCCAATTGTATCTGCAAATAAAATTATAACCCATACTTTTTTATGATTTCCATTTGTTCGTATTATAGATGTACATCCCTTTACCCTGAGTTTATTTTTGTCCTTTAAGGTAAGATGAGATTCTTGTGTGCAGCAGATATCTGGTCTGAGTTTATGTATACAGTGAGCCAACCTGTGTCTCTTTATAGGGCAATTTATGCCATTCATGTTAATTGAGATACTTGATAAGCATGGTAGTGTGTTGGGTGTCATGTTTTTCAAATGTCCAGGGGATATTTTTAATCCTTTTACCCTTGTGGAAGTTTAATTTTGTTCCAAAATTTCTAGATTAGTTTACTTTGATGGCAGAGCATTGTGCTGGTCATGGTGGAGGATGGATCTGAGAATATTATGGAGAACTGGTTTAGTTATGGCAAATTTCTTCAACATGTCTATGTCAGCAAATTATTTGATTTCTCCATTGCAAATGAAACTCAGTTTAGAGAATCCTGGGCTGAAAGTTGTTTGGTTTTAGGAGATTGAAAGTCAATGAACATCCTCTTCTGGACTGAAAGGTTTTGCCAGAGAGATTTTCAGTCATTCTGATATTTATCCCCTTGCAGATTTTTCACCTTCATCTTAAATTTGGCAAAGTTAATCACAATGTGTCTTGGAGATGCTTTATTTGGATTGAGTCTTGCTGGGGTTCTGAAACTGTCTACTATCTGAATGTCTGTATCTCTTGCAAAGCTTGGAAATTTCTCCTCCATAATCTTGGAGTGGAGTATCTGTACCTTTAGGATCATCCTCTTGTTCTTCAGGAATTCCTACAAGATGAATGTTTGATCTTTTGGAATGATCTCACGACTCTCTCAGGGAATGATCAGTTTTTGCTCTCCAATTGCCTCTTCAAGTGTTTGGGAACATTTAAAAGCTTTTTCTTCAGTTTCAGAGATCCTTTCTCCTGCCTGGTCAATTCTATTACTGAGGGAGTCTACTGTATTTTTCAGCTCCTCCAATAACTTTTTCATTTCCTTGAGCTCTGTTATCTCTTTTCTCATTATGTCCATATTGTTGATGACTTTGTCTTTGAATTCATTAATTTATTGAGACAGCTTTAGAGCTAGTCTTTGGATTTCAATTCTAACTTTTCTTCCATTCTATCCATCTTATTTTCCATCCATATTCTGAATTCTATTTCTGATATTTCAGCATTTGTCTATGCATAGCATCTTCAGTTGTATCGCCTTTGTCATTCCTTGGGGAGGGGATTGATCTATTCTGGTTATTCATTTTGCCAGAGTTCTTCCATTGGTTCTACCCCATGTTTATTTTCCACCATTTGGTTATTAAAACTGGTAGGGTGAGATTGAATTGGGGGGTCTCAGGTAGTAATGTTAATCAACCTCTTACCAAAGCACTAGGCTTTGTAATTGTGGCTTGTCTCCTACAACCTTACAAAGGCTCCTTTCAGAGTTTTGGTTGGAGACTCTGGGGACCTACTTGGTGAGATAGTGCAAATTGGCTTTGTTTTGAAATCAGCCAACCTCTTCCCTATCCTAAGAAGTCATAGTCTTAGGTTTAAATCTCAGCTGGGGAGACATATGACAGTTACTGCACCCTGCCACCAAAATTTAGTTCTTTTCTGCTGCAGAACTTTGAAGGTCAATCTCAGACTGTCTCTGGGTGGCCAGTCCCAGATGCAAGTTCCATTCAAATTGTCTTGGGCAGTACAAACCTTGCTCATCAGAGAGGGATCCAAGGGTCTCCAACTGTGGAAGAAATCCTCAGTCCATTTTGTCCCACAACCCCAAGGGCATGGTACCTGGTTCCCTCTGGTGAGCTTCCAATTGCCTGTTAAAGTCCCAACTGGGTGTCAACGTCCCTGTTCCTCAGGTACAATCAAAGTCATGAGTCTGTGCCCCTACCTGCTGGGTTCAGTTTGCACTGGGCATCCATACCTCTGCTCACTGACTTACTTAGAGCTGGGGGTCAACATTCCTGCCAGCCAGACTCAGTTCACACTGGTATCTGCATCTCTGCTTGCCAGCTCATTTGGAGCCAGGGATCCTCACCCTTACCCAGGGGACTCAGTCCACACCCAGCAAGCCTCTGCTCACCAGCTCAGCTGGATTGAGGGATCACACCCCTGCCTGCCGGGCTAAGTCTACACCTGGCAATCCTCTTCTCATGGGCTCAGTTGGAGCCAGAGATCCTCAACCCAGCCCACCAAGCTCAATCTGCATCTGGTGACCACTCTCCCACTTATGGGCACTGTTAGAGCTGGGGGTTTTGCACCCCCTCCCACCAGACATAGCCTGAACTAGAGTCAACACCACTGCTGGCCAGGCAGTCATAATCAGAGGATTTCTCCTTCTCCCACCGAGTGTCCCTTTCTTCCTGTGCCCTCTTTCTTCCCCACTAGTCACAGATTCTGTCCTGATGTTTGGTGGTTCACACTATGTCCAGATCTCTCAGGAAAAGACCAAACACTTTGGGCTCTGCAGTGGGCAGAACTTCAGATCACCATGCAAGGGGGGAAGGGTGGACTGGGAGTTCAAAACTGTGGGGAAAATATTTATTCAACTTTATGGTAGGGGTGGGGTTGGAGGTGGTGTCTAGGTTCACAAGTGGGACCTCCCTTGAGAAGGTGACCTGGTGTTCAGCGGCTCTCTCCAGGGAGGTAAAATGAGAGGTCTTTTATTCTCTGCTTGCTTATAGACAGCCTGTGGTGAGCCTCCCACTTGGGGGAGGAGTCTCCCATCCTGTAGACGATAGGTTTTGTACCTGTAATTTGTTTTCTTGAATGCTCTTCCTTGGAGTCACAGCTTGCCAAACTTCCTTCTTGGCTCAGCTCCCACCTTTGTTTTCATTGAGTCCAATTCTGTCCAGTTTTTCTCCCACAGGTCAGGAGCCTCTGCTGAGCATTGCTACTAGTTGCTCATCACAAAAAGATGATCCATAAAGAGCATATAAATTGCAGTCAATGCAAGAGATGGCCAATATGTCTGACCAAATTGCTTCATGGCAAAAACTTGTGATTTAATGAACTTTGGGGAATGCTGTTGGAAGCTGATATTATAAAATTTATCTGCCCCCCCCCACTTACATTTAATTGTGTTTTTTCCCTTGTGTACTTGTAGTTGAGAGTTTGAGTGCTATACTAATTTTATAACTAGTCAAAATTTTAGGAATTGTGATTTTTTACATAGACTCAAAATTAGTTTTTTCCCTATTCTTGCATCATGCAAGCCAATTAAAAATATTATAAAAATATATTTCTCACTGGGTTTTCTTACTTACTTATTTATTTTTTTTATTGAATCATAGCTGTGTACATTAGTTCAATCATGGGATACAGTGTGTGGGCTTCATATACAATCTGAGATATTTTCATCCGCCTGTTTGACATAACATTTGTGAGATTTTCTCATTTACTGTGTGAAAACATTTGTGTTCTGCATTTAGTAGTTTTCTCCTGACCCTTCAAAGATGCACCTCAAGTGTGTTCTCACCCTTTATCCTCTCACCCCCCACCCTCTCCCTCCCTTTCCCTCCCTCTCCCCTTTCCCCATCTTCTTGTGCAATAATTGGGTTGTAGCCTTCACATGAAAGATATAAATTTGCTTCATATTAGGGCTGTATACATTGGATACTTTTTCTTCCATTCTTGAGATACTTTGCTAAGGA
>CAUYRH010086803.1:0-16881 GCA_963574655.1 Perodicticus potto | reverse complement strand
TGAAAGCCATCGACCACTCTGGGTGGTTGACAGAGAATGGGAGCTGGGTGTGTGAGCACCAGAGAGCCCTCTGTGTCCCCAGGCAAGACATCATCAGAGAACGGGAGCTGGGTGTCTGAGCACCAGAGAGCCCTCTGTGTCTCCAGCCAGGACATCATCAGAGAACGGGAGCTGGGTGTGTGAGCACCAGAGAACCCTCTGTGTCCCCAGGCAGGACATCATCAGAGAACGGGAGCTGGGTGTCTGAGCACCAGAGAACCCTCTGTGTCCCCAGGCAGGACATCATCGCTAGGCTGGTGGAGCTCTTTGTGCCCCCAAAATGCCTGGAACCTGAACTGGGCAGGAAGGAGAGAGGGGAGGTTCAGGGAGAGGAATGGGAAAGCAGCACCAAGCCAACACTTGCTATTGTGTTTTGGCTTCTAAGGCCTTACCCAAAGGAAATTATTTTCCTCACTCATAAATTTATATTTTCTAGATCTTCTTTGACCAGGCCTCCTTATGTATTTATGAGGATTTAAATCTTGTAACATACGATAGGCTATTTCATTGCTTTTAAGTGAAGGAAGAAACTAGAGATAAAAATTATTTTGAGAATAAATGACATTTGTGATCAAAGAAGGGTGATCAGAGCTGTCCGTCCAATTTATGTTGAAGATTATATTAATTATTCTTTCTCTCTTGTAACACTTTTTCTAGTGTCATTTATAGAATTGATAGCAAATGGGTGGGTCCTGTAAGATTGCGCACAGTTAAGAGAAAGACTGAGAGTCGGGTTCTGTTAACAAGACCTGCTTTATTGTTCTAAAGCAGATTTTTTACTACCTGTGCAAGTAATTTTTCTTTTAACCATGAAGCAGGATTATTCCTGGATCTTTTGATTAAAATGTCTCATCCTGTGCCCACAATGGATGCTGACTGATAATAGCCATTCTTTTCTATTTAATTAGCAATGAGGCCAGTGCACAATTTGAATGACTAACGTCGGTGAATATCATGAATATTGTTCCAAAATGTCCTCGGCTCATTTGAAGTTCTCCATCCCATGAGAGCAGGTAACAGGCTGCAGCGCAGGTTCTCTCAAAGTGATTCTCCCTCCCCCAAATACACCTGCCTGGTAATTGTCAACTTTTTCTCACAGAAGAAAATGTCAATTTTTGTCAGCTTTCCCATAAAGTCTCAGGCAGGGATAATTACACAGGGAGATGAACAAATGACAGATATCACAATCTTCCCTGTGAGAAGTGTAGATGGGAAAGGGCCTGACATGTAAGGAAAGCCAGTGGCGGGTGGGGGGTAGAAAGCAAGAGCAGGACGTGGCCACTGGCGGGGGAAGCCTTGGCCTGTTTGGGTCCAGCACCAGGTAATCTGAGAAATCGCCCTGCTTCAACATCCTGTGGACTCAGAGAATGAGAAGTACCAAGCGCAGCGAGCTAAGTACTGTCTCCTACACAAACACACGTCTGGACTCCCTTGCCCTCGGAGCTTGGCCTGTTATAATTTCTTCAGCTTCTCTAGCGTAAGGTCCATAAAGAGAAGATTCCATGTATTCTGGAACTGCTGTAGAAGTGCTGACTTCGTGATTTTCTGCTTTTGGAGGACAAACAGGGAATAAGCAGTTTCATAATCATTTTTAGGCAGAGAAAAGCTGGCAAATGTCAGATGGAGCCTGGGATGAAAAAGCGAAGAGGACACCGCATCCTGCAGCCACCGGGGGAAGACATGGGTTGCCCCCGTGGGTGACCTGACACGGGCTGAGAAGCCTTCCTGCTGCTGGACTAGTTTCAGAGTCAAGAGGCAGCTCCTTTTAAGGACAGGGTTGCTGTAGTCTAATAAATCGTGTCCTGATCCTCTGTCCTCAGATGCATTGGCCCAAAAAAGAGAGTTGGAGGTGGGAGCTACAGTATCAGGTCACGCAGCACCATGTGTTGGAATAATTGCATGAGACATGGTTCTAATTCAAATTTTAAAGTCTAGATTAGAACATTTCTTTTCTTGCCTTTTTTATTTTAAAAGCATTTCTACTAGTAGTGCTCATGGAAGATGAATTGCACCTGTTACCTTTGGATTTAGGCAGCACAAGAATTCGTGCTTTTTCGGTATGTCTCCCTTTGCCAGAGACTTGATACCTGGGAATGATTTGGTTCAATACCCGCGTGTTCACTTCGTGTCTGGTGAAGTGTCCAACACTGGAAGGCTATGGCACCAGCTAACGGTGTCTTCCTGCCTTCATGAAGCCTAGAGTTTAGTTGAGGAGGCGAAATTGAAAGATGAAAATACTTAGGGCAGATCTAGATGCTGCTGTATGAGACTGAGTTCATACAATCAGTATGGGAGGAAGAGAGAGAGGAGAGAGCAGCTCGGACCTGGATAATGAGCAGAAGTGCTGGGATGGCGTGAGCTGGGCTGGGGATGAGGGAGTCGGAGGGTTCAGTTGGAGCGGGACTAAGTTTGAGGCACCAGGGAACATGGAAGGCACCCGTGGGCATTAATGTTTAAGGGTCTGGAGTTCAAAGAACAGATGAGATACAGACTGGGGACTCAACACGCTCGCAGGCGATGGCTGGAGTGGAGCATGTGGGGAAGTGTGTCGAGCGAGAGGATCACGAGGCTGAGCACGTGTGTGTTCACACACAATGCATGCACACACGTGCTCAGGTGGCAAAGGAAGAGAAGTCAGCACTTTTTTTCATAATGACACATTTTAGATGTCTTTTCTAAGTAAGAGAACAGGACAGATTTGTGTTTCAGAAGTCATGGGAGAAAGAAAAAAACATGTTAAGAAGAAGGGAAGGAGCAGAATAGAGTGACCACATGCCAGGCAGAGGCAACACAAACTCAGAGGCCTGGTCACTTAGGAGGGGTGTTGGTTTTTTGCCAAGTGAATTTTGCCAAAGTTCCCGTGTCATGATGGCCACTCCAGCTGGGGTGGAGGAGAGAGGAGCTTCTCACCTGTGACCTTCCTGCTGAGGAAGCACGGCCAGTGCTCCATCCACAACAGCAGTCAGGAGAGCGTGTGGGCATGCAAAGAGTGAGAGTTTTTCATGAGAACTCAAAGTAAATAGCGTAAATTTCTATTAAAAATAAATAGCATGCAGAAGTTCATAAAGATAGACATCACTTTATTGAAAGCACCCTCCACTGAACTTGCTCCCTGGCCACTGCCAATCCCTATAACTCTTAAGAAACCAGGGACAGTCATCACCGGTAAGATCCCGAGTAGATAGTCGGAGGCGCAGGCTGGCCCCTGCCTGAGAAGTGGAATGATGCTGGTTGAAGCTGACCGGGAGTGCAGTGTGTGAAGTTATACACCTGCTACTTTGTGGTTGGTGGTGGTATTGACGTATTCTAGAGACAGTGTCTCACCCTGTTGCCCAGGCTGGAGTGCACAGCTCACTGTAGCCTCATGCTCCTGGCCTCAAGCAGTCCTCCTGCCTGAGCCTCCCAAAGTGTGGGAATTACAAGTGTGAGTCACCAACCCACCCGACACGCTGGTTTTGACGGAATGGTGCTTTAAACAAATGGAATGTCCTGTACAGGACTAGAAATAGGCCTGGTGTGCAGATATAAGTCAGCTAAACAGCTGAGAGTTGAAGCCCAGCAAGCATGACCCAAAGTCCAGAAAGGGGCAGAGAACACCAGTGTCCTGGGCAGTGCGTCTGCCAGGCTCAGTCAGCAGCCTCTGGGGAGCGTGTGTTTGTGCCTGACACACCCACGTGTACTCACACATAGCCCCACATGTACACATACACCCACGTGCACTCACACACCCACATGTACACATAGACCAACGCACACTCACACATAGCCCCACATGTACACAAACACCCACATGCACGCACACACACACCCATGTGCACTCACACATTTGCAGCAGGGCTCTGGACGTCAGCAATCAAGGGAGCTGGCTGTGTAGCCTCTAAGGTCCTGTCTGCATCTGATGCAGAAGCCTGGAGTCTGACGGGCTGGTGGCTAGAAAAGGGATGTAAAGTGGGGAAGGCCAAGGACAAGTAGGAGCTGTTGGTTCTCACGCCTCCAACCTCGGTGGAGTGGCCGCTGTCCAGGAGAGTCTGGTGCCGACCAGTGAGAGCTGCGAGCACCGACCGCTGAGGGATACGGGAATGGAGACAGAATCTGGTACGGTGCAGTCTGGGGACCCTCTGCAGAGCTGGAGGTGGGCTGCTGTGATGACCTCAGCAAAGGTGACTTGTTGAGTCATGAGGAGCGAGACGGAGGGTGGGGTGCTGAGGGGAACTAGGACAGGGATTCCTGTCTGTGAGCAGAACGAGGGACACGCTCTGAGACTCGGGTAGGACAGAAGAGACCAGAGGCACGTCATGGGCTGAAGCGAAGGCAGCTGGGAGGGTGGGGATTCCCAGGCTCGGTCTCGGCAGTGAGTGAGGAGGGAACCAGCGAGAGATGGTGTAACTTTGAACAAGGAACATGGGCTCTGATGTCAACGCCACAGTCGTCACCACAACTCATCCACTGTGGGACGCTGGCTTTCTCTGGGTTTCTGTTTCCTCCTTCACAGAGGAAGACACCAGCCCCTCAGGGGGGTGAGAATTGAAGACGGCCATTGCCGTGCAGTGCTTAGTCTGAGCAAGACCTTAGTGAACGTCACACGTTGTTTTTGTTGCTGTTGTTAATCTGGACTGTGAAGCATGTCTGAGAGTGTGATGAAATGCTTGAGAAATAGTTAACGAAAGACCAATGAAAAGATTTGATGAATGAGAAAGTGGTGTGAGGCAGAAGGACATCTCCCACAAAGATTTTTGCTTGATTTAAATATGTTATGATCGTTGAGCATTTTCAGGTAAATTCTGTGAGGGAAAAAGTTTATATCTAGGTTCTTTTTCACTCATGTATTCCCAGCATGTAGGTTACTTTAGTTAATTTTTGTTTGTTTTTAAAAGACAGCGATGGATTTGTAATTATTAAAAGCAGAACTTGGCATTAATCTTGAAGTTGGTGGTTTGGTTGAGGTTGGAGCTGAAGCTTGTTCCATCCCTGACTTTTTCCCAAAAACAAAAACCTGTAAGTGACTAGAAGTGCTTAGACACAGTCCTACCTTATCTCATGTCAGGGTTATAATCACAAAAACTAGAAGGATTGGCAGCGCTAAGACGGAATCTCGGGGACTTTGAGACAGATCCATATTCACGCAGAACCCATAGTCCCTGTACCATAAGGTGCTTCAAGCAGCCGCTAGAATGGCTCCCACGGGTTCCCTTCACTCTCCAGAGCTCTCATCTGTGAACTGACGTTGGCAGGAGCGATGTCGGTGAATGTGGTCATTAAGTGGAATACAGGATGAAGGGCCCTGGCGCACTTGTAGGCCCAGAATGAACGGTCCACATTTCTTCCTCTCCCCCTACTCACAGAGGCTTTGGCTTTGGAAGGGATTCCTGTGGAGACCATAATTGAGAGGGTGTCGTGTGAGACTGAAATTCAGGGGTCCTGAGTCCTCACGCTGTTCTTATTACTCATGTCTCTGAAACCTTAGGCAATTCACTTAATATCATCTGTAAAATAGAGACAATAATTTTCCTTCCTCTCCAGTGGAATTGTTAGAAGGACCAAATGGCCTCAGGCACGAGATGCTATGTGATTGCAAAGTGCCATTATTTTTCTTTTCAAAGCCACCTGTGGCCCAGACAGACACTCCCTTCCTGGCATAAAAGTCAAACATGGCTTGGAGTTTCTTTTTTTCCTTCCCCCTTCCCTCCTTCCTTCCTCCTTTCCTTTTATTTTTTAGGTCTCAAAGCTGATGGCACAGAAACTCAGCAGCTACTTGGAGACACAATGTGCTGCTTCTTACTTTTAATGAACTTGGAAACATCGGAATGTTCAGTTTCCGATCTACTGCTGTGTAACAAATTACCCCAAAACTAAGTCTCTTAAAACAACAGACAGATGTTTATTATCCCACAGTTTCTGTGCATCAGGAGTGATGCCAGGACACGGCCTGGGGCTGCCGTCATCTGAAGGCTTGAGTGGTGCTGGGGGATTTGCTTCCTGGCCATGGCCGGCGTCAGGATGCCTCCCTCCCTTCCTTGCGTTTCTCTCCTCCTGGGACGGCAGCTAACTTCTCCCAGGGTGGCCAGTCCAAGGGAACGGGCAAGGAAGAAGATATGGATCGCTGTGTGATCCTGTCTCCCAAATTGCACAACATTATATCTACCTTTTTCCTGCATGACAGAAGCAAGTTAAGTCCTGCCACAGTGAAGGGGTCACCAGGCTCCTCCTCTTGAAGGGAAGAGAGTGAAGGAATTTGCAGGCGTGTTTTTAACAACACCTCATTTCTGTATAGTCAAAAGGACCATCAGCAGTGCAGGGGCTGTCTGTGCTGGGAACACCCTTAACTAGTCAAGGCCAGCCTGCTTGGCTAAGTTCTCCCCCAGTGGGGTCTCAGTTGTATTTACTAATGTAAGTGCTGTCTCTTTTAAAATGTGATGCCTCTGGTGAGACGAGCGCCATGCCCAACACAAGCTGGAGCTCAGCTAGTATAGTTAGATGCACTCCAGGCTCCCCAGCACAAATGACTCATTGAATTTCTTCCAGGAGACAGGTCATAGTACAAGGAAGAGGATTTGGACAGTGGAGACTGGGGGCCAAGTGGGAAGAGGACTTAGAATTAGGCACCCCAACCTCAGCTTCACAACTGGGTGTGTTTGCGGAAGGCTAGAGGACAAGACCTGGAAGTTAACTAAACTCTGTGAAAAGTGACCTAAAGCTCGGAAGTACATTGGGGAAAATTCCTCAGACCCGGCAAAAGAAGAGTTGCCCTCAGAACCAGAGCTTGGACTGCTACCCAAGAGCAAGCGTGCTCAGCATTATAGCCAGAGAAGGTTATTATGAGAAACCTTTCCAAGTAGATTTTAATTCTGGAGAAATACCAAGTTGTAAATTCATCTCAGACATTTAAAATGCATTAGATGCCATTCCAGCCAGCGTTTGTGAGAAGCGGTTGTGTGTCAGGCGCTGTCCTTAACGGCATACACATTTATGAGCTCACTCAAGCCTCCAAACACTGCAGGGGATGTGTTCTTATAATTCTCCTTTTGCAGGAAGTCAGGGCTCTGTGAGGTTCTGTTCCTGGTTCAAAGTCACCTAGTTGGCAAAGAGAAAAACTGGGATTTGAATCCAGATTTTTAACCTTTATTGTACCACAGCATTCATTTCTGAAAATGAGAAATTACAAATGTGGATATATCGTGAATGAAATAACATTTCTTAAAATATGGTCCCTGCCTAAATGAAAGACTGGTTGAGATGAAGTTATGAGCCTGTTTCATTCCATCAGACGTACATTGCTCTTTACAGGTCAGTTTTACTCTGCTTAAGGTAGGGATGGTGATTTTCTGTTTGGAGTTTGTTCTACAAATTCAGATCTCTCCCACTCAGAGGTGTGATCGGAACCTCCCCACTGCAAATCATTCACCTTTCTGGATCATCCAGACTACACTGACACACCTGGCAATGTAGAAAGGCCACTGACCAAGTACCAGCTTCAGTAGTTAAGCCTAACAACATTATCAACCTTTCAATGCTTGATTTATAATTGTATTTTCAACTGAAATGTCAATAGGACAAGTTGGTATCTTTCTCAGAAACCTTACCAGTTAGTCCCCCGGGAGAGAAAGCATTTTCTCTTTTCTTCTGATGTGTTTCTATGCCTTTCAGCATCTCCCCCAGCCCTCCAGACTTGTGTGCCATTCATCCGTTCAGTAACACTCACTCTTCCAATGACCACGTGCACAGCACTCTCCCAGTCACTGATGAAGCATCAGTCACCGTGCAGAGTTCTGTGACTACAGAGGTGTCACGTGGGACATCGTCACTATGCAGCTGAGTGCGATGGATCACTTGAGCCCAAGAGCTGAGGTTGCTGTGAGTTACAGGAGCCGGTGTGGTGAGAGTAAGATGGAGTCTCTTAGGCTGGGCCAACGCGCCGCAGCTGGTCTGGTCAGTTTAGGTCCTGAATGACCTTCACCCCCTGTCTCCCATTCTCACTATTTTGGAAATTTAGCTACCACCCTACAGATGCCTATCTTGAGTTCAGGGTGGCTGGTTTAGGAGATTAACTTTTAAATTGTTGCAATGGGTTATGTCAATTATTGTTGTTTAAGAATAACATGATTTTTACTTTAAACTTTGATATACAAAACTGTGATTTTTACAAATAGAAAAGCAGAACAGTCTTGAAGAGGCTACTCTCACTATTCTCTAGAATTGCTGGCCTTCTGACAGAGTTAGGGGGGCCTGTCCCCATCTCTGCATATTGACTGACAATGACAGGCCAGCAGACCCCCTTCATCTGGTAACATGTCTGGTGACCATGAAGGGACCCCCTAGACTGCTGCGGTAAGTGTGCCGGGGAAGCCTGGCGGTCACCTGGATGGGTGGCCGGGGGTGCAGTGCTCTAACACTCGTAGCCCTGCCGGGAGATTCCTCCGGAGAGTCCTCAGGCTCTGCACTCACGCACCTGCCATCACCGATCACTGAGGTCCCCGGCTTCATTCTGGTTGCACACTGAGATCTTTAGATCTCATTGGTCCTGGTTTTGCTCTTGAGAAATCTGGTGCTTATCTAGCCTGTATTGTGCGAGCTCAGGCCTCACTCCCAAACGACACCCATTGGGGTGTATCCGTCTGACTGGTCTCAGAACGGTTACCCTCCTGTAACTCAAAGACCATGAAATTCTGCAGCACGGCCTGGCCGATGTGTCATCTTGACTCTGGAGAAAAAAAATGGCCTTTAAATAGATCCCTGAATTATTATAATGATGTTACATTGTTTAAAATAACAAATCTGGTTAAAATACTTAAGTTTGTTTTTTCTTGATAAAATGTATCAAGCAGTACAGTAACAAGCTTTTACATGTTTAAAAGTAGTAGTTAAAATGATATTATATATCTTATTTATGGGATATAAAAATGGTTAATAGAAAAATAACTTAAAATGATAACTAAAGCCTAGGTAAACTGCCAAGATAGATAAATTAGGCAAAGATTTTAATAGTCTAAATAAAATACATGTTTAAAAGCAGGCAAATACAATTCACTTCTATCCACCTATGACATTTCACTATCAAAAGAGCTCTAATTACTTGGCTTTGAAAAAAAAGAAAAAGTAAGCACTTAAATCAAATATTTTATTAGAAAAACAGAACTCAAATGACTTTTTTGTTCAGGTGGCTTTGGTATTCTTTGATAAATAAAATTAATTTTAAAACTGTCATTAAAATTAAGATGTTCAAAGATTATAGAACAGCCACCTCTGTAATATTTCTGATGTTTGCTGGATTTGACTGTGAACTTACATTCTTGATTTTGAGCCTCTGAGTTCGGAGGTCTAGATGTGTAGCTATGGTGAGGCCTGGGGACATGCCGTGTGTTCCTAGGCCAACAGCTGCAGGGCACAATCTTGTCCACGGAGCCCCTTCTTCCCTGCTCCTGCTTTGCCCCCTGGCTGTTCTAGGAGAAACTAAGCCCTGCAGCCTCCCTACTTCCTGTCTTGAACTCTGCACCCGGTCAATAAATTAAAGACACAGACAGGTCCTCTTCTTTGCAGCCATCTTTGATGACTTGTGGCCATGTAGACTTAGGAGGACCAGGAAGAACATCACAGATAATGCCTGTGTTATGATTTCAAAATACTTTTCAGTAACTTTTAAAACCTCACAGTCATTATATTTCCTAAAATGTCTGAGTCATTTATAAGATATAATACTTCTGCTATTTAGATTCTTTGAAAAACTAAGTCTTTTCTCTGGCAAAAAATAAGATTTTTGCCTTTTAAAATCTTTTTTTTTTCTAATCACCCTCAGTAGAGTGCTGTGGCGTCACACAGCTCACAGCAACCTCCAACTCCTGGGCTTAGTTGATTCTCCTGCCTGATTCTCCGGAGTAGCTGGGACTCCAAGTGCCCGCCACAACGCCTGGCTATTTTTTTGTTCCAGTTTGTCCGGAGCTGGGTTTGAACCTGCCACCCTCGGAATATGGGACCAGTGTCCTACTCACTGAGCCACAGGTGCCAGGCGCCTTTTAAACTCTTCTAATTATCAGTTTGGCTAAGTCAATGGTTAACTTTATAATAAAATATGATCCTGTTTTTATGAAAAATTTTTGTGTAAAAAAAATTAAACAGAAAGAAATAACATTGTATAAAAACAAATCTTACATGATAAACTTTTATTCTAAATTAAACTGACTGACTATTTTAAAAAAGTGAACAGGCAGACAAAAAAAAATTGACATTTATAGATTATATATACAGGTTAAATAGAACTCATAAGAGAAAATTTATTAAAAATTTTTCATATGATTCAGTTAACTATACTTTATAAAATTTAATTGCTTATTTCCTTCTAATTTGAAAATCATGCTACACATCATTTTTTTACCTTTTCAATAACTAGCCTGAAAAAAAAAATACCCCTATGTTGTCTATGTTAGGGCTTTGACTACCTAAGAAAGACCGAGCTTTGAAAGGGTTAAGTTTTACACCCACATAAGCTACTATAGTGTCTTTAAAATGTTTTAACTTAAAATTCTATTTAAAAAACTATTTCAATCCTTTAACATTTGACAAGCCTTACAAAATCAAAACCCTAAATTCAGTCTTTTTAAAATATTAAGACCACTAAAAGTCTGAGGAGGACATTAGACTTATTTGACATGTTAAAACTATATTTAAAATGTTATCAAATATAAAAATGGTTAATTTTTATGAATTATGTTTATATACAAATATATTCAAATATGACAAAATATTAATGTAACTTAATATATGTTATCAATAATAATTTTTAATTCATCTCGAAAAATATTTTTTTGGACTAGCTAAGTCCAAAGTTTGTCCTTCAAAGAAAATAATAGAAACATTGACAGCCTTTCACAAATATAAATTTCTGATAACCTTAGAAATTATATACTATCAGACTAAAAACAAAATTCCAGGACTTTAATTAAAAAGCTAAAATGTCCATAAATATTACTAACCTAGTCTCAAATAAAACAAATTAATTACATAAGACCAAGCTAATTTTTATTTTTATTTTAAACATTGCTGATTCTTTGTGTTCTGTTTTCCAGAAGTCAAAAAGACCCTTTTTCCATTTCTTGAGCTATTTATAGCCTATAACAATATATATATTTATAAACAAAATTTAAAACATTTCCTTTCTCCTTGATTCTAAAATTTAAAAACCATTTATAAATATTCTTTTTTTTTTTTTTGGATTTATTTATTAATTTTAATATTCTCTTTTCCTTGTCTTTAGTGGAGTCTTTAGGAGTGTCTGTAAATATACGTTATAAGATCCTACTTCCTGTGAAATACAGTTTTACTTTTTACTTCAGTACAAATACTTTTCATTGATTCTCTTCTCTAATAGTCCTGGATATAACCTCTAGTACAATAATAGAAGGCTAGAAAAATACATAAAAGGAAAGGAAAGAATGACAAAGAAAAGAAAACTGGTGAAAGTAGGCATCCCTCCCTTGTTCTTGTTCTTAGAGAGAGAATGTTCAGTATTTCGCCATTAAGTATAATGTTATCTGCGAGTTTATCATAAATGCCATGCATCAGATTGAGTGAGTTCCTCTATATTGCTAGTTTGTGGTAATTTCATTTGTTTTTAACCCTACAATGGTGTAGATTTGTGCAAAATATTTTTTCTGCATTAACTGAGATCATTTTGTATAGGACTCTCTCCCTTTACTTTTACTAATATGGTGCATTAAAGTGACAAATCTTCATATTAGTCCAACTTTGCATTCCTGGGGCAATTGGTCATAGTGTAAAATCCTCTTAATAGGTCCCAGGTCTGGTTTTGTGCATGTTTTTTTTTTTTTTGTAGAGACAGAATCTCACTCTATCGCCCTAAGTAGAGTGCTGTGGAGTCACAGCTCACAGCAACCTCCAACTCCTGGGCTTAGGCGATTCTCTTGCCTCAACCTCCCAAGTAGCTGGGACTACAGGTGCCCGCCACAGCACCCGGCTAATTTTTGATGCAGTTCGGCCGGGGCCAGGTTTGAACCCGCAGCCCTTGGTATATGGGGCCGGCGCCCTACTAGCTAAGCCACAGGCGCCGCCCTGGTTTGTGCATGTTTTGTTGAGGAAGTTTGCATCATAAAAGATAATGAACAATAATAAATACTTTCTTTCCAATGTCTCTTCTGGTTTTGGTTTCAGAAGAATGTTGTTTCTGTGCCATAGAATGAGCTCAAAAATGGCCTCTTAGACGGCAAACAACCTAAATGCCCACCAATCCAGGAATGGATTAACAAGCTGTGGTATATGTATAACATGGAATAGTATTCAGTCATTAAAAATGATGGAGACTTTACAGCTTTTGTATCAACTTGGACTGAACTGGAACATATTCTGCTTAGTGAAGCACAAACAAGAATGGAGAAGCAAGGATCCAATGTTCTCAATTCTAATTTTAAAGCAATAGATGATCTAATATGGTGTATGGAAAAGAGGGATTGAGAAGAGGAAGGAGAAGGGAGATGTGGGTCAGTCACAGTATATAGCACACCTCTTGGGGATGAGACACAATTACAAGAGGAATGTTACCTACAAATGCAATCAGTGTAACTTAAGTCTTGGTACTCTCAAAGAATCCCAAATAATAATTTAAAAAAGTGTTAGGTGTCTAAAGATTTTATTACTCCTAATTTTAAATGAGTAATTAAATATATCTTTTGAAATTATCTCAGTTTTATTTGCCAATGTGATACATTTCAATAGATATAATTTTTCAACATAAAAACACTCCACGGTCTAATCTAGGGGATTTTCCTATATGTACCATGACAGTGCAACCAGGACTCACAGTATTACTGGACTTGGGGCACCCCCATAGGCTGATATGCCTATGATGACCAGAGATCTAAACCACAACACTCAAATCCTTTTGAATATCTGAAAAGGTTTCTTGGGAAGGCTGGACTCAAACAAGCCCAACCTATGAAGATTACTTTTTAATGCCCCAAAATATCCAGAGGATTGAGAACACCCAGAAAAACAAGACTTCTCCTAACATACCAAGGTACCAGCCAGCAATCCTGGAGTGATGGAGATATGTCACCTTTCAAAGAAAGAATTCAAAATAGCTGTCCTGAAGCAGCTCAATGAATTTTAACATACCAGAGAGGGAATTCAGAAGCCTAATAGAGAAATAGAACAAAGAGATTAGAATCACTTAACTCATACACAGAAGAAGAAGTCCTATAGTAGAAAAATTCAAGAGACAAAATGATAAATGCGTTGAATAGCATAAGTGACCAAGCAGAAGAAAGGATTACTGAACCCAAAGATGGACTCTTTGAAGTAGATGTCGGAAAAGAAAAAAGAAAATAGAACAAAAAGGGATGCCTCAGAAAGGGAAATCTAAGACTTAGCAGCCTTAAGAAGAAGAGAGTGATAAAAAGTTTCATTCAAAGAAATAACTGACTCCCTGAACCTAGAGAAATGTGTCAATATTCACATAGAATAAGGTCATAGATCACCAAGCAGATTTACCCCAAACAATGCTACATTGAGATTTTTAATAATCAAACTCCCAAAAGGCACAAATGAAGAAAAGTTCATAAGGAACAAAAGAAAAAAAATACCATATAAAATGCCACTTTCTCCAAAACATCTAACAATGAACAGACATGTCAGTGGAAACCTTGCAGCCTTAAAGAGAGGGGCACGGCATGTTGAAAGGAGAGGGAGAATATCCTTAATGCTAGAATATTTTATCATACAATCATAAAGGAGAAATAAGGACTTTTGCAGACAATCAGAAGCTAAGGGATTTTGTCAACAACAGGTGTATCCTACCAGAATTGCTAAAAGGAGTTCTCCAGTCTGGAAGTAAAAGGATGTTAACAAACAAACAAACAAACAAATCATCAGAAGGTATAAAACCCAATAGAAACAAATACAAAATGCTATACTGCAGCAATTGTGGTGTATAAACCACTTACGACATTACTAGGAAAACCATAGACAAACCTATCAATATAACCACAATATCTTTTCAAAAGAGAGATAAAAAGATACACACAGAAACAGCGAAAGAATTAAAAACTGGTAGATGGAGTTAAATGGTAGAATTGTGATGCATTTTCTCTTTATTTATTTCTTTGTTTGTTTATGTTATTTATTTATTTATTTGGGGATTCATTGAGAGTATAAAGAATCAGGTTACATTGAATGCATTTGTTAGGTAATGTCGGTTTTGTAATCAAGTCCCGCCACCAAAAGTTGTCCCACCCACCCTAACACTCCATACCCACTTCCTCCTTCCCTCTCTCTGTTCTTCCCTTCCCTCCTCTCTCCTTCCCTCTCTCTGCTCATCTCCTTTTTCCCCATCCCTAACTTTCTACTAGGATATCAATTGTCCTCATATGAGAATTGAGCATATAGGATTCTTTTTTCTTCATTCTTGTGATGCTTTACTAAGAATAATGTGTTCCACTTCCATCCAGGTTAATACCAAGGATGTAAAGTTTCCACTTTTTAGTGACTGAATAGTATTCCATGGTGTACATATACCACAGCTTGTTAATACATTCCTGGTTTGGTGGACATTTAGGCTGTTTCCACATTTTGGCAATTGTAATTTGAGCTGCGTTAAACAGTCTAGTACAAGTGTCCTTATGGTAAAAGGATTTTTTTCCTTCTGGGTAGACGCCCAGTGATGGGATTGCAGGATCAAATAGGATATTTAACTTGAGTTCTTTGGTGATTCTCCATACTTCTTTCCCAAAAGGTTGATTAGTTTGCAATCCCACCAGCAGTTTAAAAGTGTTCCCTTCTAACCACATTCACACCAGCATCTGCTGTTTTGAGATTTTGTGATATGAGCCATTTTTGCTGGGGTTAGATGATAACTCAGGGTGGTTTTCTTTCTTTTTTTTTGGAGATAGAGTCTCACTTTATTGCCCTCGGTAGAGTGCTGTGGTGTCACCGCTAACAGCAATCTCCAGCTCTTGGGCTTAGGCCATTCTCTTGCCTCAGCCTCCCAAGTAGCTAGGACCACAGGCACCCACCACAACACCTGGCTATTTTTTTATTGCAATTTGTCTGGGGCCAGAGACTTTCCCAGCGATGCCAGACCTCGGCAGGTCTGTCCCCAGCCAGGATCTCCCCCTGTGACCATGCAGGCCTCTGCTTGGCATCTGCAGAAACCCTGCAGGCCTGCCTCTTGGGAGTAAATCCCCTGGTGACTGTGTGGCCCTGCTCCCGAACTTCAGGGCTTCCACAGGCCTGCCTCTTGCCAATAACTTTGACTGCATCGGCCAGGCCTTTGCAGGCCCATCCCTGGCAAGGTACTCCCACAGCGACCACCTGGCCCTGCGCCCTCTGCTTGCTGGACTTCTGCAGCCTGGCTGTTGGCTACAAACACTGCCAGCAACTGCCAGGCCTCCACAAATCTGCCCCTGAAAAGGAACTCCCGTGGTGATTGCACGGGCCTCCGTCTGGCCCCCGCAGGACCCCTGCAGGTCCACCCCAGGTCAGGGACAATACTGGTGACCGCGCAGGCCTCCACTTGCCACCCACGGGGCCTCTACAGGCCAGCCTTCTGCCAGGGACTCCGGTGGCAACTTCCAGGCCTCTGCAGGCCTGCCCCTAGCCAAGAACTTCCCTTGCCACCACCTGGCCCTGCATCCCACACGAGCTGGGCTTCTGTAGGTCTGCTTTCTGCCAGGAACTCTGCCCATGACCACCAGGCGCCCGACCAGGGCCACTCCCGGCAACTGCATGGACCTCTGCCTTGCACTCACGGGGCCTCCTCAGGCCAGCCTTCTTCCAGGGACCCCAGGGGGGACTGCCAGGCCTCCCTCCAGGCCCACCCCTGGCGAAACACTTCCCAGACAACTGCACAACCCTCAGCCCACCACTTGAAGGCCCGGCCGTATCAGCGAAAAATTGCCATGGGGTGGAATCAATGGAAAAACTCTAGCAACATGAATAAACAGAGTAGACCAACCCCTCCAAGTAAGGACAAGGAAGACACAGTACAAGATCTCCAACATAGGCAAATCGTTGAGATGTTTGAAGTCAAATTCAGAATCTGGATTGCAAATATGATCAGTAGAATGGAGGAAAAGATGGAATTAGAATTTCAAGCAGTAATTCAAAAGATGACCCAAAAGATGTCTCAAGAATTTAACGAATTCAAAGATGAAATGACCAAAGATCTCAACACATTGAGACAAGAAGTTGAAAACCTCAAAGATATGAGAAATACAGTAGAAGCCCTCAGCAACAGAACAGAGCAAGCAGAAGAAAGGATTTCTGACACCGAAGACAGAGACTTTGAACGCTCCCAAATGCTCAAAGAGATAGAGAAATGGAAGGCAAATATGGACAATTCTCTGAGAGAACTCTGTATAGCTCAAAGAAAACCAATATTCTTCTTATAGGGATACCTGAAAACGACGATGTGGCTTCACATGACACAGAGACCCTTCTATTTGAGATTATGAAAGAGAATTTTCCACACATACCTAGAGACTCTGAAATTCTGACAGCAGATAGTTTCAGAACCCCAGTATGATTTAACCCGAATAAGACATCCCCCAGGCACATTGTAGTTAATTTTACCAAAGTTAACATGAAGGAGAAGATTCTAAGAACAGCCCGATGCAAGAAATCCATTACATACAAGGGGAAGAATATTAGAATAACTATAGATCTCTCTGCTCAAACATACCAGGCCAGAAGGGAGTAGACTTCAGTCATTAACCTCCTAAACCAAAATAACTTCCAACCCAGGATCCTCTCTCTCTCCAGC
Organism: Perodicticus potto; assembly: GCA_963574655.1. Taxonomy (NCBI): domain Eukaryota; kingdom Metazoa; phylum Chordata; class Mammalia; order Primates; family Lorisidae; genus Perodicticus; species Perodicticus potto. The sequence goes on along the minus strand of CAUYRH010086803.1, from coordinate 80 downwards.
CAAACTGAGTTTCATTTATGACCGAGAAATTAAATATTTTAATGACATCCATATGTTGAAGAAATTTGCCATAACTAAAT